>CBVK0100830481.1:0-16224 GCA_900067695.1 Picea abies
ATTTGTAGACATAAAAATATTTTCATTTTATTTCATTGGTTTTAGTAGACCATGGTAATGATGCAAGAATTAGGTACATTGTTGCCAGAGCTTGGTCGTGCAAATCTAACATTGCGCATGGGACAATCTCATGTATGGTCTTTGGCTACATTTTTCACTTTTTCAACCCAACGTGAATTTTGACTAATTATTTTGTACTTGCCAATTTTTATGCAAGTTGAATCTATTATAAATGCTAGGCTTGGAGTATAAATCTTCCCATCTAGATTCTAGGCCTATTCCCATCATGGTTAGCATTGAGAATATTTTTAGCTCACGACGTTGATCCCAAAGGGAGTAGAGATTCCAAGAGTCATACTACCGAAGGGGTTGATGAAATCTCCACCCCTAATCCCTCAGAAATAATCATGGCATGACATGTGTTAATCAATTCGCATAACAACTTTAACATATCTCAAGTCAACACTGCCCTTGTAGCAGTTAACAATTGTGAACGTTATGCTTCTTTTGTCATCAATGTGGGAATATTTCTTTATCAGTCTAGAAATGCTACATTTCCTATCCATTTATCAGACATACCTAGAAATAAGAATAAGTAGAACATGTTGAAACTCATAGCACTTTAGTTTTTCATGGTGACCTGATTGCTATCATGACATGGACATTTGCATGTGACCAATATAATTTTATGGATGCCTTATAGTTATAATGTTGCAAGGTGTTTGTCTCATCGTAAATATTGCATCCGTCCTAAAAAAACAAACACAATTTTAGAAATTGTGGGATGTTTGTCTCACCCTAAAGATTGCATCTGTCCTAGAAAAAAAATGCAGTTTCAAGAATTTTGCTAGTTTTTTAACATTTCTATAGTTATGCTTCATGGTAAATTTTTATACATGCTCAGTTTGCATTCCTATCAGAGTAAGGTCTCCTTTATCAGTAGAGGTTTTTAATGTAAATAGTTTGGATTTTAATTTTATAATTCACTTTTGGCAGTCTATGACAATTGATGTAGAAATAAGAAGCATTCTTATTACTGAGCAACCAAACCTACCTAAGGACAACACTGTCAACTGTGGAGGGTTGAAGAATTTATAAAATAAAATAGGAAGCTTCAAGCACAATAAGTTGAACAATTTTCTAATTCATTATCACAATCTACATTTGCTTATAGATGCAGATATATAGGCTCTATGATGTTGTATTGTTGCTAGTTATGCTTTGAGACTTTTGTATTAAAATTATGATATTTGTAAAAGATGGGTATAATAGTTTTCTCACCCTCTATTGCTCTCTCCCAGGCCATTTAAAAATATCCTATATGGTTTCTGGACTTGCATTTTAAAGAGGGAAAATAGGCATCATCTCCCTTGAAGAAAAATGTTTACACCTTTTTGTAGCCAGATTTGGGCTAGGCCCGTCTACATCCTTATGAAATCTTTGTCATATCAATTACTAGCTTATATTTCTTTAACTAGTGCATTAGAGGGTGTCTCATAGTAACAAAAAAAATTGCTTATATATCTGGACGTTAGTCTTCTTGCTTAGTCTATGAAAATTCCCATTTCCATGATGTTGTTGGGGCTCTTTTGCATTATCCTAGTTGTGCAGGTGGCATCTTCACTTGCCTTTTTGGCTTCTATTCTTTCTTTTCTATAGTCTTTTCTATGGACATTAATTTTCCATGAAGGAAGTCCTCCAAACGACTATGATTTTCTCTATTGCTTCATAGTGCATGGCTTCATAATGGTGCATGAGTAGTTACGAAACCCACAAGAAAATATCATGGTGCACAAAGTGTGTTCTAGATTGAGCTTGAATCCCTCCATTGATACACATTATTCTGGTGGATATCGTCATGTAGCTCTCTGTCATCTTCTGTAATGATGTGAAGTGTATCCCATGCTTCTTGCAACCATTTAGCCACATTCCAACCTTAATTGTTGTGATGACTATCCTTGGTTGTAGCACCAAGTTAGGCTATGCAATGTTGTGTAAAAGAATGCTACCTTTGTTATCCGATAGAAGGATAAATGTCTATAATATAAAACTACAAAGTTATGCTTACTCTCATAGTTTTCTAGGTTTTACTAAAGTAAATTAGTCTTTACTTCATTAAAGTAAATTAGTCTTTACTTCATTCAAGTTTAACACATTGAGGGAAGCTCCATATGCCACGAGGGACATTTTTTAGTGGTGTAATTAAGCACTTAAGACGGTATACAATAGGACATGTATCACAAATGCATGTGCCTCAAATCTAGTCAGGGTCCATATTTCTAATGCATCATAAGTATGGCTTTCAGTGTACAACATTGATTTTTTTTTTTTTTTACTTTAATTTCAACTTGTCAGAACTCTGACGCCCTTACTCATCGTCAAATATCCAACGAAAAATTCCCTTGGCGCGTTGACGCTCCAATGGTGTCTCTTATGAACTTTGCATGCCATATTATCACAATGCCTATGGACTGAATTGCAACAACTGCCACCTATGTAAGTATTGCGATGCCTACCACCTATGTTGGTATTGCGACGACTTCTTGACAGATCAAACTTGTCCACAAAATGCCACGTGACATCCTTTTTCGTCAAACGCATGACAACTAGATATGGTCGTTGTAGTTGCAATGCTGAGTTTTGATGAAAGTTTGGTGGATTAAATATCTCCATAGTTGTTGCATGGAAGGTTTGTATGTCAAAAGTATGATATATAGATACATTTGTCGAGAGTGCGATGAAACAAACCACGTTCATCAGAAGTCCATTGTTTAGTCGTCAAAACATCGTCGAGAAAGTGTCAGAAATTATGCCAAATGTACCAATGTATAATTCCAACACCTTAAACTTCAATTGTATTCCCACATATTAAATCACTAAAAATGTCACATTAGAAGTGAGTGTTAGTGTTCTTGTTAGCGTTCTTTTCCAATTTTCCAATACAAACAACTATTATTAATTGTAATCTTACGTAGGTATCCTTATTTTCCCAAAAATGACAAATATATTTTGCTAATGCTGGGACTCTTCCATTGTTATATATAATAGACATTCTCTTGTATTTGATACACAATAGATTTAATAGATCTAATGTTTTTGGTTTTGTACTAGTTTATGTTCATAGGATGTTATTCTAAACATCTTCATGGTATTAGAGATTTCTTTGCAAACCCCTTCTCTTTTTTTTTTGAGAGATATTTTTAGGCCATGTGATATCCAAGATCTAGATTAGATCATATTGAAGAGCCATTGTTTGCAGTAACATGTTTTTGGTTGTAGATCTGGTGTTTTGACCACATATCAGATCTTTACCATTCTATAGATAGCGATCTCAAATCACTTGTGGTTCTTGGGTGTAACATGGCCATTGTGACTCTATACCACTGCATTTTTTTGAGGACATATTTTCCTCACATTGGATTGCATTCCATCAGTGTTTGTAGAAATTTTATATAACTTTAGATTTAAGTTGACACATTAGTATTTATAAGTGGTGGAGTGAATATTGAAGGGAAACTATTGGTACAAGATACAATACCAACATTTGATATCGGTGCATCGATTGGAGCTACAAGACCAACAATTCTAGTTTCTCTAATGATTTATATATGACATTAGGTGCAATATGTGGAACCGACAACCTCCACATGTTGTTAACATCATTCACTTGAAAGTGAACTCGTACTGTGGCAGCGCTGCTAAATTTGTGGAGAAGATTTTTCTCCAAGGTTGTTCAAATGACATTCCATTTGATCTATTGCTCATTGGAGCACTAGAATTGACAATAAATCTTGGTTTGAGGTGAATATGTTGTGGATTCCTTATGTAGAAGCACTGCTAATGAGTGCTATGTTTGCATATCATGCTTATTGATCAAAAGTATCAAGCTACAACATTCATGTTTTCTATATGTGGAAGACTATGGCGATGTCCCTTGGAATATATTGATGCATTTAAGCATGTAACTCATGTGGCATATGTTTGATGTTGTGGTCTCTCGTTTCCCATCCTTCAAGGGTGACTCTTCATTGGACCCCACCAACACTCAAATTCGGTTGCATAGACCTTAGATGTACAATATCAAAGTTTTGATTCTGCTCATTCACACTTAGATTTACTCATCCAGGTATTATGGTTTTCATAAATCTCTTAATTGTTTAACTAGTTTTTGTAAACATTTCCTTTAGAGCTCTTTGTTTTGAGCCTAGGGTTCCATTTTCTACATTTTCATCATAATTTAGAGATTACAAACACATATATTGTGTTTCTTGTATTCTCTATTGATAAAATGGTAGAATCAAGGACTGTTGAGCTCCTAACTCCCCATAATTATCACACATGGAAACTCAAGATGTAACAACTGTTGCAATCTAAAGGGTTTTATAAAAGTGTTTACCGAAAAAATCGAGATATTTTTCTATTGAAACAAACTTAATGAAGCCATAGGTT
Organism: Picea abies; assembly: GCA_900067695.1. Lineage (NCBI taxonomy): Eukaryota > Viridiplantae > Streptophyta > Pinopsida > Pinales > Pinaceae > Picea > Picea abies. The sequence continues at coordinate 4,450 of CBVK0100830481.1, forward strand.
TCATTCTATTTCATGCTTTTGATAGTTTGTTGTTTCATATTGATGAATGTAAATCTCTAAAATAAATTTGAGACAATTTGGCTTCCTTATTTGGTAATGTCAATGAATTTTGATCCTTACACTTGGAATTGTCGTCACTTGTACCTAATGAGGATGCATCCATTGAATATTCTCTTGCAAAATTTTGGTTACTAGTGGGACAACTGAAAGGGTGTGGAAAAGAAAAATTAGATGAAGAATGCATTTTCCTTATTTTATCCAAGCTAAAAGGTCATTTCCATGTATTTTCTTCTACATTTTATTTTACTATGGATGCATTGGGAGATGAATTTAAAATACCCTCTTTTGAGTTTTTTTGTGAGAATCTTACCAAAGAAAAACCTAAACTTATGTAATTAGATTCTCTTTCACTCCAAGAATCAAGCTCTTGTGGCTCATACCTCCAAAAGTAAGAACATAACTTGATATAAATAGAAGAAATATTATGCTCAAGTTGTTGAGTCTACCTCCAAGCCCTAGAAGAAAACAAAATATTTTTCTCCATCTTCCAACTCTTGTGATTCTTCCTCCAAGACAAGGAAGAAAAAACTTAAGTGAAACTTGCAATTTTTGTTGTGGACTTGGGAATACCTAATCCAAATGCTAGTTGAAACTTGAAGTTTTGAATGAAGTCATGCACCAATTCAAAATTTCAGTTCCCAAACCTTCTACATCTAGTAAAGTGCATGATTCACCTACTCAAGCCTTATATGCATTTTCAAACAACTAAATACTCGATTCAGGTGCATCACGCTACATAACACATATTTCGATAAATTTGGAAAATTTAGGTTACAAGGATTTCATCAACATTGAGTTTTTTATAAATTCTTAATATATTCCATGGAGTAAGTCAATCTATTGAGATGACTAGTGTGGACTAAAGTAAGTGAGTCGACGCTTAAAATCAATGCCAGAAGTAGGAAGTGGAAGAAAGATTCTTCGAAGAGTAGTATGCAAGAAATGGATATCAATCTCTCGTCATTGCCGATTCTAAAAAGACACTAACTTGATGTAATACTGCCAACCAACCATAGAAAAATCAACCATGGTTGAGCATTACTTTCACCAAAATGAGGAGAAATGATAAGAATTTTAAATGCATAAGAGATAGATGTTGAAACACATTTTTCAAGGTTTTTAGTTGAACTTTGTATATGAGCTCCTAACTCCCCATAATTATCACACATGGAAACTCAAGATGCAACAACTACTGCTTTGGAAGATGTTAGTTGAGGCTCAATCAATGTTTACCAAGGAAGTTGAGAGATTTTCCTATCGAAACAAACTTGATGAAGCTATAGGTTTGGTTGGCTTACAATTTTCAAATAGTTTTTGTTTCATATTGGTGAATGCATCGATTGAAGATTATCTTGCCAGATTCAGGTTACTGTTGGCATTGCTGAAAGGGTGTGGGAAAACCAAAATATATAATTAGTGCATTTTCTTGATTCTATCCAAGCTAAAAGGTCCTTTTCAAGTATTTTCTTCTACAATTTTCTCTACTGTGGATGCACTTGGAGACGAGTTTAAAATTCCCTCTTTTGAGATTTTTTGTTGGATGCACTTGGAGACGAGTTTAAAATTCCCTCTTTTGAGATTTTTTGTGAGTGTATTACTAGGGAAAAGTCTAAAATTATGGAATTAGATGCTCTTTCTAGATCTAAGAATCGGGCTCTTATGGCTCATACCTCCAAAGCTAAGCACAAAAATCGGTATAAATAGGAGAAATATTTTTCTCAAGCTGGAAAGTATGACTCCATGCCTTAGTAGAAGACACAATATTTTCCTCCATATTCTAAGTTCAATGATAATCTTCCTCCAAGACAAGGAAGAAGAAGTCAAGTGAAACCTACAGTTTTTGTGGCATACTTGGGCATGCTGAATCCAAATGCTAGTTGAAACTAGAAGCCTTGAATGAAGCCATGCAACAACAAAAAATTTCATTGCCCAAACCTTCTTCATCTGGTAAAGGGAATGCTTTATTTTTTCAAGCTTTATATGCATCTTCATAAAACTAGATACTTGATTCTGGTGCATCACACTATATGATTCATTCTCATGTGTTTCTTATTTCCACTTATGATTGTATCATTTCACAGATTGCAATTGGAGACTCTACATAGCTTGACGTTTTAGGATCAAGCATCGTATGCATAGCTAGTGGGTGCATCAATGACATTGTCCATGGTCTTGACATCTCTGCCAATATACTCTCTATTGATTAGATGTGTCATTCCAACAATGAAAAAATAGTAGAGTTTTCTCGTAATGATGTAGTCATCTGATAACTACAGGATCCATACATCATTGTTTCTTCTAGAAAAGTTGATTATAGATCCTAATTGTACATGTTTGCTTGTTTTGAGCCTTCCTCCAATTCCTCTTTCATTGCACATGATGTTTTTTTTAGTAGGCTTTGCATGAAAGATTTGGACATCTAAACCACAAGTATTTGCAACAATTATGCACACAAAATTTAGTGCTCGGTCTTCCTAAAGTGTCTTGGAGTGATGGAGTTTGTCTAGGTTGTGTTCTTGGCAAAAAACATCAAGATCCTTTTCCTAAAGGTAAGGCCTTGTGTGCTACCACACTTCTTGAGTTGGTACATAGTAATCTCATGTTAAAGTATTTGCAACAATTATGCACACAAAATTTAGTGCTCGGTCTTCCTAAAGTGTCTTGGAGTGATGGAGTTTGTCTAGGTTGTGTTCTTGGCAAAAAACATCAAGATCCTTTTCCTAAAGGTAAGGCCTTGTGTGCTACCACACTTCTTGAGTTGGTACATAGTAATCTCATGTTATTTCTGACTCGTTCATTTTCAGGGGCTAAGTATGCACTCACTTTTATTGATGACTTCTCATGTTTCTCTTGGGTGTACTTTCTTAAGTACAAGAATGAGGTCTTTGCTACTTTTAAACCTTCTAAGGATTTTTTTGAGAAGTATTCCTCTCTTTCTATTAAGAAACTATGCACATATAATGGGGGGGAGTATGTCAATCAAGAATTCAAGGATTTTTGTAGAGAAATAATGGGGGGGAGTATGTCAATCAAGAATTCAAGGATTTTTGTAGAGAACATGGCATTCAACATCAATTCTCTATTCCCTACACCCGTTAGAAAAATGACTTTGCTAAGAGAAAGAACTAGACAATTAAAGAGATGGAAAATTGGATGATTCATTCCAAGAACATATAACCTTCTTTCTGGGTTGAAGCAATAAATTGTACCAATTACATTCAAAGTCAAATGCCTCATAGGGCATTGTTGAATATGACTCCATAGGAAGCTTGGACCCATGTTAAGCCCAATGTGTCTATTTTTAGGTTATTTGGAAGTCCAACATGGGCCTTAATTCCAGATGAAAAGTGCAAAGCTATGAAGAAGAAGATCCAACCATTGATATTTGTTGGTTACTGTGAGGATACAAAGGCATACATGTTATTTGATCCTATTTCCAAAGATGTATTTTTTTAAAGGCCTATCCATTTTGATGAGCACTTCAATCCCACATTGATTCCTACTCCTCCCACATATTCTCATGTCGACGATGGTGCACATTATGCTTAAAATTTTGTTTTTTTAGAACAAGAAGATGATGAACATTTTGTTTCTGCAAATCACACTACTAAAGATGAAAAATAGCTAGAAGAGTATCCACCATCAACACCAATAGAACATTAGAAGTCACAAACAAATGGAGTCTCTTTTTTTAGTCATGCCATTTCAGATGATCCACAACAATTTTCTGATGTTGTTGGGATACCCAAATGGGATGCTGCCATGATAGAGGAGTATTCTTCCTTGATGAAGAATCAACATGGGATCTTGTTCCTCTTCCTAAGGGATGACATCTAGTTTGTTGTAAATGGGTCTGTAGAACCAAATCTATAGCAGACGGCTCTATTGACAAGCATAAGGCATGTCTTGTGGCCAAGGGATTTTCATAGGCTGAAGGGATTTACTATTCTGATACCTTTTCCCCTCTTGAAAAGATGAATTCCATATTCCTTGTGATTTCTCTTGCTGCCTCCCAAGGCTGCTCAATCTACCAGATGGAAGTGAAGAGCGCTTTTCTGCATGGTGATTTACATGAGGAAATCTACATGGAACAACCTCCTAGTTTTGTGTGTGAATATTCTCTTGTTTGTAGGCTTTGATGTTCACTCTATGGTCTCAAACAAGCTACTTGAGCTTGATATGAGAAGATGGATAACTTTATGATTACTTCAGGGTTCAATTGTTGTCATTCTGATCCTACGATTTACACTCGGAGGCAGGGCATTGATCTCTTGTTTTAGGTTATGTATGTGGATGATTTAATCCTCATAGGGATTTCTTCTTCCATGATTTAGAGTGTTCAACAAGAATGGATGTGACAGTTTGAAATTATATATCTCATAGGTCTTCTGCATTATTTTCTTGGTTTGCAAGTTCTTCAAATTTTAGAAGGGATCTCTATTTTTCAGCAAGAGTATGCACATGATTTACTTCCATGCTTTGGCATGGTTGATTGTAATCTTGTGCCTAGTCCATTTTAGTCATGTGTTACCCTTTTTACTACTTGCTTTTCACCGCACGTTAATCATTTGCTGTATCCACAACTAGTTGGGAGTCTACTGTATTTGACTCATACATGTCCTGTCATTTCTTTTTCCATTAGGCACATCTCTCAATTATTTGAAGATCCTCATTGGAGTCACTAGAAGGCAACAGAGCACATTCCAAAGTTCATTCACGGTACTACCAATTTTGGCATTCGGTACACCTTTAGTGCTTCTCAGCTTGTGGGTTTCATTGACTCTAATTGGGGTGGTTTAGTCGATGATCAAAATTCCACATCTGGCTTTGGCTCCACTCCTATTGCTTGGTCTTGCAAGAAGAAATCAACAATTGCATTGTCCCCTACAAAATTTGAGTATTGTGCTGCAGTTCTTTCTAGTCACGAAGTTCTTCAGATTCAACAACTAATGACATAGTTTGACATTCAACATGGTCATCCTACTACTCTTTGATGTGATAATTAGAGTGCCATACGCATTTCTCGCAATCCAGTGGAGCATCAAAGAACAAAACACATGGATATTCACATGCACTTCATTCAACAATTCATCTAGGTTGGTGTTCGTAGATTGGACTATTTACCTACTAAAGAGCAAGTTGCTAACATCTTTACTAAACCTTTGACATCACCTTATTTTCTTTAATTAGATACATGCTATTCCTTATATACAACTATTCATCCTAAATTTGTTTATTATATCATTAACCATCTCACACAAGAAGAGAATTATATTTCCAACACCTTAAACTTATTCCCACATACCTAATCATTAACAATGTCACACTACAAAACCTTAACGTTCAATTGCATTCCCACATACTAAATCATTAACAATGTCACACTAAAAGTGAGAATTATATTTCCAACACCTTAAACCTAAACCTCAATTGCATTTAGTAAATAAATTGAAAATAACCAACCCCAAAAAACATTAAAATATCAGACAAAGATTGGGAAATGAATATATGTATGAGTGGTTAAAGTGTTTTTAAATATTTATGAACAAATAACAAGTTGTTGGTATTGCGGGTCCATCGACTATAACTTCCTTTCTTATTATTGGTTTTGAGTAGTTGCAAGCCAAACAATCTCAACACTGGGCTACCAATTTTAGGAATGACAATAACGTGAAACCAAATTATTAATTAACTCAAGCACCTTCGTCTCATCTATCAATTAGTAATTAATCAAAATCCGAGTAACGTAGATTGATTGAATGTGCATGGAACGCATGCATGTAGTATAAATTGCACTCTCCACAGGTCCTGACATACTTGTAAATGTTATCTTACAAGTGATCTCAGGGATTGGTTGGGGAGTTGAGATGGGATACTTGAGTCTGGATTTTGCCCCTATTGTTTTAGCTGCCATATCTCTATGTTTTATAGGGAATTTAGATGCTGCTGCATCATCGCCTGCTCTTTTTGTATTTGGGGACTCCCTGGTCGACAGTGGTAACAATAACTACATTCCCTCCATAGCCAGAGCAGACATGCGTCCTTATGGTATCGATTTCCCTACTCATCAGCCCACTGGAAGATTCTCTAATGGCAAAAACGTCCCTGATATTATCTGTAAGTATTGTATTCAGGAGTTGTGAATAGATTTAGTTGCAGTAAAACTTTGTATTATTATCGACTTAATCGTAGGATTTGCTTGTTTCCTAATGTTTTAGGTGAGAGGTTGGGGATTCCACGTCTTCGGCCTTATTTGGATCCTGAATTCCATGGTAATTCGATGCTAAATGGAGCAAATTTTGCTTCAGCAGGAGTGGGCATTCTTAACGATACTGGAGTCATATTTGTAAAGCTGCTGTCCCATATTTTAGTTTTTAGGTTTTGTCTTTCTTGTAAGAACGATACTGGAGTCATATTTGTAAAGCTGCTGTCCCGTATTTTAGTTTTTAGGTTTTGTCTTTCTTGTAAGAACGGTACTGGAGTCATATTTGTAAAGCTGCTGTCCCGTATTTTAGTTTTTAGGTTTTGTCTTTCTTGTAAGGTACTGGAGTCATATTTGTAAAGCTGCTGTGCCATATTTTAGTTTTTAGGTTTTGTCTTTCTTGTAAGAACGGTACTGGAGTCATATTTGTAAAGCTGCTGTCCCATATTTTAGTTTTTAGGTTTTGTCTTTCTTGTAAGAGTATTCTAACAAACATGATTTTGTAGGTATATTTGTAAAGCTGCTATCCCATATTTTATTTTTTGGGTTTTGTATTTCTCCTTGTAAGAGTATTCTAATAAATATGAGTTTGTTTGTGTGAGTAGATGGCTATAATAGGGATTCAGCAACAGTTCGAATATTTCAGAGAATACCAGAGAAGAGCTGCAACAATCATAGGGGTTCCAGCCACCAGAAAGCTAGTTTCAGAGGCCCTTGTGAGTGTTACCCTAGGTGGGAATGACTACGTAAACAACTATTTTCTTCCCATGTCTGTAAGAGCCCAGCAGCTAAACTTAACGGTCTACACTCAGTTGCTAGTTTCCGAGTTCAAGAAGCAATTGACTGTAAGTTAAACCTATTTGCTAATGAATACTGTAATTCCATTTCTTCTCAGGTCTTACAGGATTTGAATTTCTTCTTAGGTCTTACAGGATTTGAATTTGGAAAGTTTGCATAGGAGCCCATCCCAATGACTAATGACATGCATATATCTTTTCATCTTCTGGAGACATCTATTTATCTTCCTCTTACCATAATCATCAGTTGTTTGCATTGCAGCCCAGTTCCCAACAAATAACTCATTAATCTCCAGACATTAAGATTGAGAAATATTAGTTGATTGGATTAAATCAAGCTTTTGTTTTGAATTCACAGACTCTGTACGAGCTTGGAGCGCGCAGGATAATGGTGAGTTCAATAGGTCCTCTGGGTTGCGTTCCATCGGTTCTGTCGAGGTCCCCCAATGGTACCTGTGACCACGTCTTGCAAAACGCTGCTGCTGAATTTGACAAACAGCTCGAAGTGAAGCTCGAGGAGCTTAGAACTCAATTCCCTCGTGCAAAATTTCTCTTCGCCAGCGCGTTCCATGGTCAGAATGAATTCATGACCAACCCAAAAGCATTCGGTATGTTTAATAAATGAACTATAGTATGTTATATGCCTCAGAGAGATCTGAGATGAAAGATATATTTGGGTTGGTGTTATATACTTTAAAGGTTCATATATACTTTTTATTTTTGACATTAAGGAATATTTTTCTACTTGAATGAAATGAAATAGAGGTAAGTTTTCAAAACATATAGTTTATAAGCTATTACAACATATTCATTATGAGTTTTTTATTTAAATTATTATGAGAATTGAATCAGGGTGGAGATTATAACAATCATTCCTCACAACTATCCAAGTTACACTCAATTGACTAAAAACTCAATGATACTTAAACCTTCAAAATTTCAAAATCATCTCAAAATCCTAATTAGTTTAAGTTTGTATAAAAGTAGAGGATTTTAATACCTTTAAAGTTGCATGGAATACTTGCTCCATGATTATGAAATGAATTTGTGTGTGCAGGCTTTGAGAGTCACAAGCAGGCGTGTTGTGGGCAGGGGTCTTTTAATGGGCAGGGACTGTGCACTCCTTTCTCCAATCTTTGTCCCAACCGCAGTACATATCTTTTCTGGGACGCCTTTCATCCTACTGAGCGAGCTTGTGGATTCATCGTTGATGGTTTCTTTACAGGATCTGCTGAGCATATCAGGCCCATTAATCTGACCACACTGTTGGGACTTTCATTCTAAGAATTACTCTTAGATAAATTTACAATAACGATGATCTCGATGTTAATCAGCTACATGCTTCAGTTAAAAAAAATTAAATTACTGAAACACTACTAATTATCCCAAAGGTTCTGAAAAATATACAGTCAAAGCTTTCCTATGGTTTCTAGTATATAAAGACAATAAAGTCATAGAGTGGTGATTCAGTGCCTTCTCATCCAAGAATGTCAGATCAGGAGCAATACACCATTACTTTGTGGGAAGGTCCTTATGTAATATATGATATATGATTTTCAAAACTATTCTGTATATGCACGAAGAGATTTCGTTCGTTCTTAAAATTTGTCAAAAAGATTGAATAAGCTTTGTTATTTTGGATGTATAGATGAAATAACTCTTTTGATTTTGTATACATATGAAATGTTTTTTTTGATTAAATAAGACTTTTACATGTTGGAATTAGGCAAGGATATTGATAATAAAAATATATCATTAATATATGTAATATATGATAAATAAAACAAAATAGTAATTCATAATTATTAGCGTCCAAGAAATTTTATTAATTCCCCACATTCATTTATTTGATTTTTAGGTGTGTAATTATATTTTTATTGAAAAATGAAACTATAAAGGATCAGACTTACATTTTTTGCCATAAAATCTAATTGTTTAAACCAAAAAAATGTTGGCATCTCGCCTTCGAGTGGCACTTGTATTTTAATCATACTTGTAAGACGAAGGGTTCTTACATGGAAATCCCCTTTGATTGTTGGCCTTTGCATAGGAAGTAGAGGTCTGCTAAATTATGATAAAGTAAGGAGGTAATAAGGGTTTTGGAAAAAGTTATAGTCTTTTTCTAATTTTGTATAATATTATAATTTTATAAAATTTATAAAATTTAATTTTATTAATATTATTTAATTATTTAATTTATTTTTAATGATTGTTCACTTAAATGTGAGAATATAATAAATTTTGAACATATTAGCCATAAAAAGTAAAGAGAACATACTTCAAAGACACTTAGATGTGAGAATATAACAAGTCATTGATTATATTGATTTCACATGTCTATAAATACTTATAGATATTAATTAGATTTAAAATATTTTTATATCATTTAAGATATATCTTTATATGTTTGAATTATTTATATTTAGTGTAATTCAAGATATATAATGGCTAGCTTTGTGTCAAAAAATTATTGGGGCTTATAGTGGCAACTCATATTTCAAGACAACTCATAGTTTCAACCTTGTGTAAGTGGGTGAGATAGATTTTGCTTAGTTATTGATTTCCTCGACCAATTCACACAAAAAAAACATAATAAAAATATCATGCTCAAGAATCCCAAAATAGATTTGATCATCTATACTATTTTATAACATCTCAAAACTTACATAAACAACCTTCGATAGATTCAATACCAATTCATTATATATTGAGCAATAATGCAATTCTAAGTTAGATTCATGAAATAACATAATGATTAGGGGATTATGGGATTATTAGCATGGTACCATAGGGATTATTAGTGCATGGGCTCTTGAGGTTATATTTATGAAATAACATAATGATTAAGGATTATTGAGATTATTAGCATGGTACCATAGGGGTTATTAGTGCATTGACCCTTGAGGTTATTAGCATGATTCCTACAAAACTTACTAGCACAAGATCACATGGTTATTAATATGTGGACTAAATAGGCTACATGGATTATTAACAAGTGCATTAGGGGGATTACAAATAAACGGACGATAGAGGTTATACAAGTTATTAGCACGAGAACCACATATATTATAGAGTTTATTAGCATGTGGACCATTTACATTATTAACATAGGTACCATAGTCTTTATAGAGGTTGTTTGCATGAGGGCCATAGGGGTATAAATATTATAAGTGTTATTAATTAACACAAGGATCATAAGGTTTATTAACATGTTTATCATAGGGCTATAAAGATTATTAGCAAGAGAACAATGAAAGTTATAGGGATTGTTAACATGGGGTCCATAAAGGTTATTATCATGAGGATTATATGGGTTATTATCAAGGGGAGCACAAACATTATTAACATCTAGGAACTATAGATATTATGGAGGTTATAAGGTTTAATAACATGAGATTGTTATCATTGGGATCACACTAGTTATAAGAGGGCTAATGAACAATAATTATAGTCTCTCATGATGTATTAGTCGTCAAAGAAAACTAAAAAAATAGGATTCCCTCGGTTTAGAGAGATGATTTGAGGTACTTGCACAACGAGTTTGAAGACACTCTAAGATAATTAAATGAACAAAATTAAATTATTTTTTAGAAAATAAAAACCTCATTTATGGCAATTTTTTCTAAGTATGTGAAAATTGATTTTTTTTTAATAATGGTTTTTTTTTTTTAATTTTTTCTATAAAATACAATGTATATGTTTATGTGTTGTAACATTTAGGGGCTTAATGGGGCATTTCTCTATTAAAAAATATATAGTCGACAATCTATAATAGTGTAATATTGTTTTTGAAAAAAAAATGATTGTACATTTGTAAATTTTAAAAGTCAATAAAGTTAGCAAAGCCCTGAAATTATGACGGTGAGTGTGCATGGAGTATTTAAGAGCTTTAAAATAAAGAAAACACAATTTTATTTTTTTAGAGTGTAGAGCCTAGTCATAGTAATGCAACATATATTTTGGTTTGGAAATGGTTGAGGAAATCAAAAGTTATATAAAAAATAATAACCACTTTTATTTGGGAATCTTGATATTTGTCACAAAAATATTTTAAAAAATATTGTCGCTCTCTTTCTTTCTATATAACTCATATAAGTGGTATAAAAAAGTGTTCCTTGTCCTAGTGGTTTTTGGCCTCGAAACATGTTTTTCTGAGGCAACCCATTCCTAGTGTGTTAAAACTGTTAAAACTTAGTATTGAACCCATATTACACTCTTGGTCCAAAGATTCTATTCGAAGGGGGTTGAACCCATGAATATTAGTCACACTTTATATTAAAATTTAGCAATGACAATTACAAATTTTACAAGTTTTTAATATCTAAGTAGAAACTCATATATACTTTGAGAATTTTGTTGTACAATAAAGTCACAATTTGTAGATATTTTGTTATTTTTCAAATGGAAATTTATTCAAAATTTTTTAATATCCCTTAAAATATCAAATTTACATTTAATAATGTGTTTATCCTATAAATTTCTAAAAAAATAACAAGTAACTTTTATTCCCACCCATTATTTCAATATTAAAAATACAATTTAAAAAAATATAAGAACATGATTTACATGAAATTTAGTTATCCCACACATTTATTTTCTTATTTTATTTTTTATTTTTTTTAACTGTAACGGTTATGATTTTTATTTATTTGAAAAAGGTAGGAGGGGACTTTGCCTAGGCAGCCCCATTTACATAGAAATTAGCCAGCGTATTCA
>CBVK0100830488.1:0-13039 GCA_900067695.1 Picea abies
AACAATCTCATACAAAACTCTAATCCAAGAGCTCTCAGTACAATACAATCATCTCACACCGTCACACAAAAATCGAAAAATTCATGTGCCAATATTCTATCTCTAGATAGCCTGCCTCCTCTGCACAATCCCTGTAAATAGAATTATCACAATGAATTCGAATTCCCTTTTTTTTACCTAGGCTGCACATGCTCATGAGCATATCCACTACATGTGTGATTGCATGAGTGCACTTCACTCAAATCACAACTGATAGCCAAACTGTCACTTTCACCTATTATCTCAACTGGGTCTCCACTGGATTTGACACGCATGTAGTTAACAGTGGTAAATCTTCAATTGCATGTGAGATCACTAATTGTGAATTAATTAATAAATAATTCACTGATCTCTCACTAGTGTAAGTTCAGTTACAACTAGTACAATTGGTCTTAACTCACTTAACTGAGTTAAACTACTTCACAACTCACATAACTACACTTATAACTCTGTTACAACTTCAAGTCACCTCCATGTCCTACCAATCAACCTTTGAACTCAAATTTCCTATAGTTAACTAATTTTCCATTTCAGTTAATTATATTTTCAAGTAATTATGAGATAATAGATTAATATTTTTTGTCCAATTTATTTAAGGGAAAAGTAAATTAGACACATGTTTCTTGTTAACTTTTCAACACTCCCTCTCAACAATAGAGGGATTATCCTTCGCCCCAATCTTGTCTCTATGGTATTCAAATTTTTTCCCGGTGAGCGCCTTTGTTAGAATGTCTGCATCCTAATCTTCCGTAGGAATGTATTGAAGCAACATGATCTTCCACTACACACAATCTCTGAGATGATGATACCGGATATCTATATGCTTAGATCTATCATGAAACACAAGATTAATGGAGAGTTTAATGAAACTCTGATTATCAAAATGAATCACTGTCGGATCTAAATGAGAACCAAACAAACGAACCAAGATATTTCTCATCCAGATAGCCTCACATGCAGCTTGACTTGCTGCCATGTATTCCGCTTCCACTGAACTAAGTTCCATGGATCTCTGTTTCCTACTGTACCAAGAAATAGCTGTAGATCCGATACTAAAGATCCCCCTTGATGTGCCCTTTATGTCCGTTGGGCTGCCCACCCAATCTGCATCCGTGAAGCCATGCAACTTCACCTCATCCATCTGTCTGTACCATAATCCATACTCAGATGTGCCCTTCAGATATCTCAAGACATGCTTACCCGCCTTCCAAAAGAGTTTAGTAGGCTTAACCATCGCTTGACTCAGCTGGTTAACCGCATAAAAAATGCCCGATCTCGTGTTCACTAAATACATTAGCAAACCCACTAACTGTCGATAGATAGTAGCATCCACTACCTCTCCAGAAGTAGCATCCTCTTTCCTCTAGTTTCCTGGAAGAGGAGTATCCATGGGCTTGCAACCTTCCATGTGAAACTTACCCAGTATCTCCCTTGCATACTTTCCTTGAGACACAAAAAGTTCACCATATCCCTACCATATTTCCAATCCAAGGAAATAATGAAGGAGGCCCAAATCCTTTATCTCGAACTCCTTTGCAAGGTCATCCTTGCATGAGTGTATCAGCTGCTCATCACCAATCAGTATTAAATCATCAACATAAATAACAATGATTAAAATCTTACCCTCCACCACAATTTGGTATAGGTTTGCATCTGCTTCACTTTTGGTGAAGCCCAATCCGGTGAAATAGTTGTTTATCTAAGTGTACCAAGCACAGGGTGCTTGCTTCAGCCCATATAGTGCTCTCTTGAGTTTGCACACATGTGACTCCCTGTCAAAGGTCTCAAAACCTTCTGGTTATTCAATGTAAACTTCTTCCTCAATGATCCCATTGAGAAACATAGTTTTTACATCCATCTGATGAATGCGCCAGCCCATCTGTGCAGAGAGTGAAAGGATGGATCTCATGAAAGAGTACCTTATAACAGGTGCAAAGGTCTCATCATAGTCTAGCCCCTTGATTTGTGAGAAGCCTCGGGCCACAAACCTGGCCTTTTATTTCTCCACACTCCCATCAACAACTTTCTTTACCTTGTAGATCCATCCCGAACCTACCACTGATTTGTTGATCGGTCTTGGGACAATTTCCCATGCACTGTTTTTGACAATAGAGTCATACTCCTCTACCATAGCATCAACCCAAGTAGGATCCTGCACTACTTCCTGAAAGGAAGATGGTTCAGTCACAATACATTTTCTCATGAGAGCCATGTATCTAGTAAATCAATCAGGAGACTGTCATTGTCTGCGCTGTGAAGTAGGGGCTCCTACATTATGTTCAACATCTAGTCTCAATATGTCAGCTTCCGTGGTGCACTTTCTGCCATTTCTGATGGATGGCTCTACTTGAGTGGTTTCCTCCACTATATGAACCTTCTCATGTGGTTGATCGACATCTTGGGACTCATCTTCGGGAACCAACAGTTCCTCTTCTGCATGCAAGTCTAGCTCCCTCTTAAGCGATAACTGCATGTCTTTCCCCTCATCAAATTTTATATCCCATCGCATAAAAGTCATCTTAATGTTAGGAAAATACACATGATAATTATGAGGTGTTTTTGTGTACCCCACAAATATCCCAACTTCAGCAATTAGTTCTAGCTTCTTCCTAGAATCCTTGGTCACATGCACATAAACAAATGAGCCAAAAATATTAAAATGAGAAACATCAGGTTTCTTACCAGTGAAAGCTTCTTCAGGTGTACTCATGCCAAGCACTCTATGAGGACAACGGTTTTCCACATAAATCACAGTATTGCATGCTTCTTCCCACAAATGCATTGGTAGGCCCTGATCATGCAACATCGCTCGTGCAACACCCACAATCGTTCTATTCTTCCTCTCTGCGACCCCATTTTGATGTGGGTTATGAGGTGCTATGATTTCTCTCCGAATTCCTTATTTTTTGCAGAAGTATTTGAATTCATTAGAGATTTATTCTCCACCATTATTTCTCCTTAGAGCTTTCACTTGCTTCCCCGACTCTTTCTCCACCAATGCTTTAAACTCACAGAACTTTGAGAATGTTTGATCCTTCTTCTGCATGAAGAAGATCCAACATTTACGATTAAAGTCATCAACAAAAATAACATAATACCTATGTTTTTTTGTTGAAGTAACCGGGAATGGTCCACATATGTCCGTGTGAACTCTCTCCAAGATTACTAAGGCACCGTTCTCATTTTCATGAAAGGTGGAATTTGCATACTTCCCCATGGTGCAACCCTTGCACTAATCTAACTAAGCAAGTGCTCCCATTGGAAGTCCAATAGATATTTGTTGCATGATCTTCAAGGATCCATGATGAAGATGGCCCAATCACATGTGCCATAATTCGCCCTCATCCTGACTCACCACTTTTTCTACCTTGGCCATCATGGCAGTGCAACCATCTACCTCCAGCTTGTAGAGATTATTAACTCAAATCCCTATCCTCTTGACTTGAACCATTGTTTTATGTTGCAGAAAATCTTTTCCACTGCTAAAAACATCATAGCCTCTGTCCTCCAATATTGCAACTAAGACTAGGTTTTTCTTTAGACCTGGAACATGCATAGCATTTTCAATTGAAATGGTTTACCTATCTCCCTCTGAAAGGTAATGGTACCAATACTAGTCACACGGTATCATCCATCATCGCCCATCTCTATATACATTTTGAGATATTTATCCTCCAAGTCACTGAAAATATCCCTATCTCCCGTTATGTGGAAGGAAGCACCACTATCCAAATACCACACTGATCCCAATGCACATGAAGCCATGCATGTGATTAAAGAGAAGTCAAATTCAAAATGCAAGGCAAGGGCCTCACCAACTGCAGCTCCAACAACCTTCTTGTTCTTCTTCTTCTGTGGACACTTAGTAGCGAGATGCCCATGTTTGTGACAGTGAAAACACTTCACCTTGGACAAATCCAGCTTCTTGACTTTAGACTTGGATTTTGGATGGGATTTCTTCCCCTTCCCTTTCCTTTCCTTGGCATCCAAAGAACAATCCTCTTCTTCATCATGCTTTGATGAAGATCCATCTCTGGTGTTCCACCTGAACTCCTCTTGCACCAGATCCGATCATAGTCATTCCCAAACTGGCAATTTTTCCCTTCCATTGATAGAGTCTTGATAACTGTGCCAACTCTTGGGAAGTCCTAGGAGTGCCAATCTCACCAAATCATCATCAATGACTATTATTCCCACACTTTCCATCTCGTCCTGACATTGGACAAACTTCGTGAGATATTTTGGAATGGAGTCTCCCTTTTCCATCTTGATCTTCCCGAGTTTATCTTTGAGCACCAATTTCCTATGGTCACTATTGTTTTGGAATAGATCTGTCAAAGCCTTCCACATTGCATATAGTGTGGCTTTCCCATGGATATTAGAGACAATGTGGTCTCGTACTCCCTCCAACATGATCCTCCTCACCTTTGCCACTTTCTTTTTCCATGCATCAAGATTTGTAGTGTCTGTAGCATCTGATTGAGGAACATCTTTGTCAATGTATTCCTTCAAGCCATTGTCTTCAAGTACTGCCTCCATCCTGTCCTTCCAAGCAATGTAGGTCGAGCTACCTTCGAGTGCATACTCTAACCTCAAGCCAATGAAATCCATTTCGATCTCGAATCAACTATAGCACCAAGACAGTCAATCACAAACTCAATTGCTGCAATCCCTCTTGCTCTGGGAGGTTCACACCTAACCAGTTAACAACCTGAGGAAGGTTCGCACCTCACTTGTGAACAACCTGTGAAAATATTAGAGAGGTTCGCACTGTAATGCACAGTGGGGTAAGGGAGGTTCACACCTCTCCTTTGAGCAACCTGTGAAAATATTAAGGGACGTTCGCACCTTGCCTTTAAGTAGGGTGCGAAAATTTCAACTCTCAGATATGCATGAAGTTTTCAGTACTATGATGTCGCACCCTACTAGAGAAGGAACCTGCAAAAATACTATTCTTTTTGCACCTCACTTCCATCGCTCCGTGTCTCTGATACCATGTAAAAAATTCAATACAAATTAAGTATTTCCTAGATTCTCCTGATCTAACAATTATATGCCATTGTTAAATACATAATCACTTCTACAAATATTCTTGTGAAAATTAAACCATGATCACAAAGTGAGATAACACAAAGAAAGATCAATCACACATAACACAGATGTTTTACAGAGAAATCATAAAGCTAAAAACCCCACTATCATATATTATGTATATCATGGATCATGAAACAATCTCATACAAAACTCTAATCCAAGATCTCTCAGTACAATACAATCGTCTCACACTGTCATACAAAAATTGACAAATTCATGTGCCAATATTTTGTCTCTAGACAACCTGCCTCCTCTGCATAATCTCTGCAAATAGAATTCTCACAATGAATTTGAATTCCCTTTTTTTTGCTTAGGCCTCACATGCTCATGAGCATATCCACTGCATGTGTGATTGCATGAGTGCACTTCACTCAAATCACAACTGATAGCCAAACTGTCCCTTTCACCTATTATCTCAACTGGGTCTCCACTGGATCTAACATGCATGTAGTTAATAGTGGTAAACCTTTAGTTGCATGCGAGATCACTGATTGTGAATTAATTAATAAATAATTCAGTGATCTCTCACTAGTGTAAGTTCAGTTACAACTAGTACAATTGGGCTTAACTCACTTAACTGAGTTAAACTACTTCACAACTCACATAACTACACTTATAACTCTGTTACAACTTCAAGTCACCTCCATGTCCTACCAATCAACCTTTGAACTCAAATTTCCTATAGTTAATTGATTTTCCATTTCAGTTAGTTATATTTTCAAGTAATTATGAGATGATAGATTAATATTTATTGTCCAATTTATTTAAGGGAAAGGTAAATTAGACACATGTTTCTTTATGACTTTTCAACAGATATGTAGTCCATCAAGATGGATTCTCAAAGCCCATCGGGAGTAGGAAGAGGGGTGTACATGCCTTGCTTCTTAGTGGTTGGTTTGGAAATGGCGCATGCAGTGCATGACCTAATATACTTGTTGACATCCTATCGAAGTTTCAACCAATAGAAATGATTCTGTAGTATTGCCACATGTAGTCCATCAAGATGGATTCTCAAGGCCCATCGAGAGTAGGAAGAGGGGTGTACATGCCTTTCTTCTTAGTGGTTGGTTTGGAAATGGTGCATGCAGTGCATGACCTAATATACTTGTTGACATCCTATCGAAGTTTCAACAAATAGAAATGATTCTGTAGTACTACCACATGTAGTCCATCAAGATGGATTCTCAAGGCCCATCGAGAGTAGGAAGAGGGGTGTACATTCCTTGCTTCTTAGTGGTTGGTTTGAAAATGGTGCATGCAGTGCATGCCCTAATATACTTGTTGACATCCTATCGAAGTTTCAACCAATAGAAATGATTATGTAGTACTGCCACAATCTTTTCCATGCCAAAATGTCCTGGCATCCGACTGTAGTGAACTTCCCAAATCGTCTTCGCCCGCTCGCTTGAAGGAACACAAATGTGGTCAAGATGGTATAACATTCCATCCTGAAGGTGAAAATCAGTGACACTTTCTCCGGTACCCAATAACTGGTACATGGTAGTGAAGTCAGGATCACTCTTATAGAGTTGGGGCCACTCGGAGGCCTCATGTCCACATGAGTGGAGTACTCTGGTGAGGGAAAAAACTAGAGGTCGACTGAGCCAGTCGGTAACATGATTGGTGCTTCCTATCTTATATTTTATGTTGAGATGGCACTGCTACAAGTATGTAGACCACTTCTAATGGTTGTCATTCTGCAATTTTCCTTGTGTCTATATGAATTGCAGAGGCTTGTTATCTATGTGAATGACTATCCCCTTCCAAAGAATGTAATGCTTCCATTGGCAGTAGGCTTGTACAATGGAATACATTTCTTTGTCATATGTGGGGTACTTATGGATGACATATGTTAGTGTCTCACTACGATATTCCATTGGATGACCATGTTGAGTGAGAACTGCACCCACAACATAGTTTGAGGCATCAGTCTCAATATTGAAGGGTTGTTGCAGATTGGGTAAGGAGAGTACTGGAGATGAGCACAAGCAATGTTTCATATCATCGAATTCTTGTTATTATGCCTTCCCCCACACAAAAGTTTCCTTTCCACCACCCTTGGTCACTTGGCTAAGGGCCCATGCAATATGGGAGAATTCCAACATGAACATGTGATAGAAGTTGGCAAGTCCTAAAAATCTCCGAATCTCAGTCAGTGTGGTCGGGGCTAGCTAGTCATGAATGACCTGGATCTTTACTGGATCCACATGCATACCATGCTCATCAACAATGTATCCTAGGTATTTGACCTTGTTCATGCCGAAGGTGAATTTCTCCAAGTTAGCATACATCTTGTTCTGCCACAGAGTGTGAAGAAATTACTGAATATGATGCAAGTGTTCCTCCCAAGTTTTTATAAAGATGATGATGTCATCCATATATACCACCACAAAATAATTGGTGAAGGGATGCAATATATCATCCATTAACCTAATGAAGTTTATTGAAGCATTGGTTAAACCAAAGGACAGGACTAGCCATTCAAAAATACCTTATTTGGACTTGAAAGCAGTCTTCCATACATCAATCTGTTCTATTAGGTCCTAGTGGTAGCTGAACTTTAGATCAATCTTATTGAAGCACTTGGCCCCCTTGAGCTAGTTAAGAAGGTCATAAATTTGGGGAATTGGGTATCGATTTCTTATTGTGATTTTGTTTAGGGCCCTGTAGTCAATACAAAGTCACCAAGTCCCATCTTTCTTCTGCACAAGTACGATTGGGCTCCCTCAGCATGACGAGTTATTTCAGATGTGCCCATTTTAAACAATTTTTGGGTATGGTGCTTGATTTCCTCATTTTCCATCTAAAAGAGGCAATATACTGGCCCATTTGGTAGTGGTGCACCATGGGTTAGATCAATTGAATGCTTGACTTGACAGTGCAGTGGTACCCATGTGGGTGAGGAGACGATGTCTTTTTACTCTTCCACGAGATTTTCCACCTATTTTTGCTGTGTGGAGAGGCCCTGTGTAGAATCCATGGCTTTGGCAGCGACCTTTTTTTCACCTTGAGAGAGAATTGTGAAGAAGACAAATTTCCCAGTCTAGGAAATGACTTTCATGCATTGCTTAGCAGAGATAAAAGAAATGGTGGTAGGCAGAGCTACCTCTAGTATCTTGTACAATTTTCTACCCAAATTAATGATAACACTACGAGGTATAAAATAATATAAAGCATGGAATTTCCACTAGTATGGTTGGCCTAAAGGAACACTACAGTCATCAAGGGGGAAAATATCACACAATACGTCATCCTTGAATGGCCTGATATCGTAAGGCATGCGACACTGTTGGTTGACACGTAGGTCTCTTCATTGGTGGAGCCACTCGATGGTGTAGGTTTGTGGGCGTGGTGTCATTGGTAGGTTCAACTGCTTAACGAGATTGACTAATATCAGTTTATTTTGGCTTCCTCTATTGACAATGAAATGAAACGGGATACCCTTCACCCACATTTGCGAGTGAAAGTGGCGCTCAAATTCCTTTGATTCTTCTGGTGCACTTGGCTGGACCTTAGTGGTAGTGACAATGGCACTAGATTCTACATCAATTATCCGCTTCACCTTGTTCAGATTTGATTTAGAGTTGGAACCTACCTCTAAATCTGAGGCTTTCAGCTCGACCTCCAATGATTTCAATGAGAAACACTCATCGGTGTTATGCCAAGGGAGTTTATGGAATTCACACCACTTCCTAGTGTATTTCCTTGTCTTCTTGACACACTTCTTTGTTTGAGGCTTGTACTGGTATTCTTGAGAGGGTCCATCCTTGATTTGTTCTTTGTTTTGTTGGTGGGGGCCACCTTTACCTTCCTTCTGCTGTGAAGAATTCATAGATATGAACTCCCACTTCTTCTGTTTAAATTTATGCTCAATTTTGAAAGTGTATCGATAAGCCGCGCCCAATGACGAGATGTCTAAAAAATCCATTTGTATTTGGATGTATCTATGCAGACACCTATAGTACTTGAGCACCAGATTTCATTCCAAGTCTTTGATACCCAGCTTGGTGTGCAACGTATGAAAAATATTTGTGAGCTTGTGTACTTTCTAATCCCTTTCCTGTCACAGGGTAGTCCATCTTGTATATTGGTCATCGTAGCTTCCAACAGGGTAGTATTGTTTCTTAATAGAATCCCTAAAGGAATCCCAACTGGGTGAAACTTCAAATAATGCAGATTCCTCGATTGAACTTTGCTCATAGTAAGTCTCCCACCAATCCTTGACATGGGGGATGACCTTAAGGAGTGAAAAGTTAATTTATGTTGAACTTGGTCTCTGTTTAGCCCCTTGCCTTGGTGCAGGAGCTTCCCTTCTTTGACAACCTGATAAATATGGATCCTTCATTGACAAGTGCCCTTAATCTGAGTGTCCCTGATTTGATCAATGACCGCCTATTCCATGCAATTAGGGTTGAGATATATCAGTGATGTCAGATAGTTGGTTTAGATTGATGGACAGTTGGCTTGGATTGTTGGTTATCATTGATGTCAACCTTTGGAGAGTGATATTGTATATTGATGTTAACTCTTAGAGATTGATGTCAACCCTTGAGTATCTCTGGTATCTCTAGAGGTATGGGTAAGGAACCCAAGTTTGGTTGAGGAAAAATGTAATGAATATCAATGTATATGCAGGTAAGACTATTCTAGATGGATAGTACATGTCATGCCATTTCCGGTGATATGTGGAACGCCACATAACTCCTCATGGTTAGAGAGTTATGGTCTTGTGAAGTTGGAGAATCCTCATGAGTTATCTAAAAGCCTCTAGAAGGTCAAAAAAGTCAAATTATTCTAGAAATCCCTAGTAGAAGTTGACTAGTAAAAGTGTGTGAAACTAGGAGTTAATCATGGGTATAGTTGTTGCATTAAGAAAATAATTAAAAATAAATTAGTTGCAACAACAAGTTGTGAGTTTGGTAATTATGGTAAATTAGTTGTAATGAGAAGATTGAATAATCAAAGTGGTTGACCAAGAAATAAATTAAATAATAAAGTGGTTGCAACTAGAAGTGGTGAGTTTACTATTTATGGATAAGTCAAAGTGGTTGCAAAATAAATTAATTAAATTATAAATTTAGTTGCAACTAGGAGTGGAAAAATTACTATTTGTGGAAAGTGGTTAAGTTAAGTGGTTAGGTAAAAAAAGTGGCTAAGTGGACAATGTGGTTAAGTGGACAAAGTTAATACTTCTAGAGAAAGCTACATGGAAGTATAAATAAGAGAGAAAGGCTCTCCCATTAGCACCTATTGAATATCATTGAATATATATTTTGTGAAAGGCTATTTGGGTAGGTATTATTGATAGAGAAAAGTGTGGCAGAAAAAGTGTGGTAGAAAAGCTGCGACAGAAAAAGTACGACAGGAAAAGTGCGGAAAAAAAATTGCGGCAGAAAAAGTGCAGCAGGAAAACCGTGACAGAAAAAGTGCGGTAGAAAAATCGCGGCAAAAAAAGTGCAGTAGAAAAACTGTGACAGAAAAAGTGTGGAAGAAAAATCGTGCCAGAAAAAGTGCGACAGAAAAATCGCAGCATAAAAATCACGGTAGCAGATTCACAACAACAAAATCATGGCAACAAAACCGTGACATTATAATGCTACAAGAAGAAAAAAGGTATGGTTTTCATATGTGTAGTGTTGAATTTATGAATCTGGTTGAGGGTTTTCCTTGTAAATATGTTGGATTCCCTCTTGGAAGTTTAGGGCTTGTTGTAGAATGGTTTTGAGGTAGATCTATTGAAGTATATTGTTAGTTCACTTAGTTTGATTTATTGACATATCTTGTGGTGCATTGTGAGAGACACTTATTAGTGGTATTGGTATATGATTGGATTATGAATGATACATCCTTGATGTTACATAAAAGTGAGGTTATGGCACATGGTTTGATGTAAGGGTTTATGGTATTTGGTTATGGATAGTGTGATGTATTGCTAGAGAACTTTTGATGGTTATATTGGTATATGGTTGACATACATGTTGGGTATATGGTTGAGACAAGTAGTTGATGAGTTGTCACATACATGAGGTGTATAGTTGATGATGTTGGTACATCTTGATGAGTCATAGTTAATGTGTAGTTGATGCATGATTGGTACATACTTGATACATGGTTGGAGGAACTTGTTAGTAGTATTGTTGACATATTGTTTATGGATGATGTAGCATACTTGTCTTGGTATTAGAAGCACATATTCATCTTGGTGATGATTATATTGGTTGATGCACATCTTGGTGATATTGTGCATATGGTTGAGAGTTGTCTTGGTGATTGATCTTAGTGAGTAGATATTATTTGGTTGATAATATTGATGAGAGAGGTTGTTTTGATAGGTTTTTTGGACAAGTTGTTGTGACAAGTTATTTGTACAGGTTTGTTGCATGGTTGATGCACTTGTTGATGGTACAGGTTGAGGTATAGGTTGATGCATGGTACATGTTGGTTCAGGTTATTGGTATAGGTTGTTTGGTGCATGTTGATTGGTACAGGTTGTTATAGGTTATTGGTACAGGTTGACAGTTATAGGTTGAAAGTGGCAGTGGCTGATTAAGTGCCAGTGACAGGTTGTCTACATTTGACATTTATATTTCAGAGTGGTTGGATGGGGAAAGGATATGTGGTTGTATCCAGAGAACATAGGGGGTTGTAGCCTCCTTTTGGTTATAGCCAAAGAATTGGGGAGTTGGAAATTCCCTCAGGTTGTAGCTTGAGAAACTAGGGGGTCAGAGCCTCCTTCCATTTGTAGCTGGATAATTGGGAGTTGGTGCTTTCTTGAATGTAATTCTTGACATATAAGAAAATAATTCTGTGGTTTTCTCCAGCATTGGGTTTCCATGTAAATATTGGTGTACTTTGCATTGTGTGGATGTGTTTGTTATTTTTTATTATGCACTGATGAATGTTAATGCTTATGATACAGTAAAATATTGATGATGAACAAATGAACATGGTTGAATAAGTAAAAGAATATATGTTTTGGTTTATGTTGGATTACTGAGAGAGGTGGTGAATCAGTAATAGAGCAATTCAATCCTTTTTAACCACAATATGCAAGTGTTATATCAATGTAGCATTATCATCCAATATTTGCAGAATAAATAAACAATGAACAAATGAGAAATCACACACATACACAATACACTAGTGTTTTTACATGGAAACCTAAAGTGGGAAAAAACCACATAATGATTTTTCTTATATGTCTTTAAGAATTACATTCATTGGAAGAACCAACTTCCTTTGTTTTCTAGTTGCATCTGGAAGGAAGATCCAACCCCCTAATTTCTCAGGCTACAACCTAAGGGAAGCTCCAACTCCCCAATTCTCTGGCTACAACTAAAAAGAGGATACAAACCCCTATGTTCTCTAGCTACAACCGGAAGGTGGCTACAACCATCTGCCCTTGCCCCATCCAAACACCCTGACATAGAAGTAGAATGATGGAACCATTGTCACAATATCACTGTGAGATATACTGCTGTAAACTTGTAACAATCAACCTGCACCAAACAACCTGTACCAATAACATGAACCATGCATCAACCATGCATCAACCTGTACCTCAACCCGTAATCAACCTGTACCATAAAAAAGTGCATCAACCATGCACCAACCTGTACCAAACAACTTTTAATCAACCTGTACCTTAAATAAGTGCATCAACCATGCACCAACCTATACCTCAACCTGTACCATGAACAAGTGCATCAACCATGCACCAAACCTGTACAAATAACATGTCACAACAACCTGTTCAAACAATCTATCAAAACAACCTATTGTTGGAAATATGGCTACAACAGAGATGACGCAGATGATCAAGGTTGTCATTGATGGCAATCGATTGTTTTTTGAAGAACAGATGTTGAAACACGCTGCAATACAAATGTAAACTGCCGCAACACAA
>CBVK0100830490.1:0-14091 GCA_900067695.1 Picea abies
AACCCCGGACCGGTTCCACTCTTCCAGTTGACGGATGGACTGTTTCGCCCATCAACAGAACCTTAAG
Source organism: Picea abies (assembly GCA_900067695.1). Lineage (NCBI taxonomy): Eukaryota > Viridiplantae > Streptophyta > Pinopsida > Pinales > Pinaceae > Picea > Picea abies. The sequence goes on from CBVK0100830490.1 coordinate 68, forward strand.
TCATGGGCACCATGTTGATGTTCCTTCATCAACAAAGTATTCTCCTCCTCCTTCTCTCATCTCTGGTGAAAGTACATTTACTAGTAACCGGAAGTCTAAACGAAATAGAAAGAGGAAGAATAGGAATAATAAATCACCAACCTCTATGAGTCATGTTGGATATAGGTCATCAACCTCTGCAATTCATTTTGTAGACCATCACCCGACCTCTCCAAGTCATGTTGGGGGCATGAACCTAGTCCCTGCAAGTCACACTAGAGTTCAAAAACAAAACTCTGCTAGTCATGTTGGAGAGTTGTCAACAACAGATGCGAGTCATGTTGGGGGAAAAAAACCAACCTATGCAAGTCATGTTAGGGGGAAAAGTCCAGTCACTGCTAGTTATATTGGTAATAGGTTTGTAGCCTCTGCAATTCATGTTATCAACTCATCACCAACCTCTGCAAGTCATGTTGGAGATGTGAAACCAACTACTGATAGTCATGTCGGGGGCATTTATTCTATTGAGAAACCTAGATGGATAGGAAGTAATCCTAAGCTCCCTTGTAATATTTGCAAGGGAGATCACCTTACTCATATGTGCCATGGAATTCCAGAGGTACGAAGATTGTGGTCCCTGTCTACAATCTCTTCTGATTTTTAGTCTTCTAAGGTTTCCTCATGGTATATTCTACCTTTGGTTGATGAAGTGGTCATGCCGATGCAATATTCGGCTGATCCCAATCCTATTTTGGGGGGTCATGTGATTGTAGACCATGTTGTCTCGCAGCCTATTCAACCAGTGGTTGAGAAAGTGGTCATGCCGATGCAGTCTTCGATTGATCCCACTCTTCTCTTGGAGAGTGTAGAGTCTACTAAAGTGGTCATGCCGATGCAATCTTTGGTTGATCCCACTCTTCTCTTAGGGAGTGATGTGTCTACCAACTATGTTTTTAGCATTTCCATTTCAGTACTTTCAGAACAAGGGGGAATTTTGCTCACTTCGAGAACACCCCCTCCAATCCCTAGGATGGTTTCCTTTGATTGGAATGACCTTGTTGAGCCTCTTCTTCCTTCTTTTGCACCCTTTCAAATAAGGGTTGAAGTTAATTCAAACAACATTTACTGATGTATTGTGGATGAAGGAGCATCCGCAAGTATTTTATCCTCCTTAACTTAGCAAGCTTTGGGTTCTCCCGACATTCCATCTGCTTCAAATGAGTTGTTGTGTTTTGACAGACGTCCTAGTGAACATTTGGGGATTCTTCCTCAGTTTCCTATCTCATTAGGCGAGAAGACTTTCCTTATCGATGTTATAGTGGTGGAAGGCATGTTATATTTCAATATGCTTCTCGAGTGTGATTATGTATATGCTATGAATGATTTGGTGTCTACGCTCTTCCAGGTGATTCATTTCCCTCATAATGGAAGGATTATCACTATCGACCAACTAGCATATGATAATCACCATCCTAATTCGGCTTTATTTCAGGCTTCCCCTTTATATGTTCCTAGTGTTTGTGTAGACTCTACCCCGCGTGACTCCCTCATGAGAATGTTTTGCTGTCTTTCAAGATTTCTTTAAATTTTGAAAGCAACATCCAACGAGAATTTATTTATTCTTTTAAATCTCGTATGGATTACTTGAGAAAAGAATCCCCCATGGAGTCTTCTTTAATCCCTTTTCAAACTCTCTTAAAATGAAAATATTGTCAAACGATCTTGTTGCCTTTTGAGATCGGCAAACTCAAATTTGAAGGCACATCTAACCGGTAGTATTTTACCCCTTTTTCTATCTGGATGACTAATTTTATGAATAAAGTTATGCTCTAGGAACTTCGATTCACTAGAAGAGTATTCTCAGGCATAATTTTAACCCTTTTTCGGGACTGAGGGACTAAATCTTCGAAAAAGGAACATTCTCCTTGGTTTTGGTTTATCACCTTTTTCAGGCCTTGGATATTAATTACGAAAAAAGGAACAACCCCCCCCCGGAGTCTGTTATCACTCCAGTAAACTCTCCTAGGTTGTAAGTCAGAGATGCCTAGTAAGTAACTCTTTTTGGGAAATATTTTCCAAATAATTGATGTGGTTTTTGGATCAAGATGAATATCTAGGGACTGGACTATGTATTCAAGATTGTCTAGAAATATAAAATCTCACAAGGCCTTCTAGTAATGCAGTCAGACAAGGTTTGATTAAATGGAGAAGAAAACAGCTATTGAACCAGACTATACTCATATAAAACAAGCACAATGGGTTTAATAACTAAGGAAATAACTTATGATTATCAACTTAATCAATCAATTAGTGAGATGCCAGTCACATGCAGATTGAATGAGCATCAACAAAGAACCTTCACTCATAAGATATCAGAGAACAGAAAATAAGAATCTGACAACACAATTGAAGGAAGCTTGCAATTTTTCATATAATAAGAATAGGTCTTTCTTACAGTAGCAACATGTAGAACCCAAAATCGAACCCTTGGTTCATCTTCTATCCTAAGCTTTATAGCATTACAAAACAGTTCTGAGATCCTGAAAACAAGGATCAAATATACTAAGAATAGTAATTCAAAATTCTGTTGCAAAATAAGTGGGATGCTTCCCCAAAATGAGGCCAATCCCAGATTTCTCTCTGTTGATTGTTGGTGTAGTGTAGAACAGCCTCCCAAGGCTAAATGATGACTTTCAAATAGAGACTAAGTCAAATTTGTTGATGTGGCCAGGTGTCCTGTTTTCTATCTTAATTAAAAATGTCCATAAACCTTTGAAATAACTCCTTTCTTCATAATATGTCAAAAATAACTGTTGGGCTAGACTTGATAATTCATTAGACATTCATTGGAAAAGATCCTGAATCTTTTCATCTCAAAAATCCTTGACCTATGTAAAAACTTGTCCAATTTTGGACACACAGGCTTTTGGTGGTTATCTGGGAAAGTTCTCGGGTGAGTTATCCACCGAAAGTGCCTCTTTTCAGTGGTTAATGAGCACATCGTAGGCTCGCCTAAACCACCGAAAGTTAAACTTTAAATAAGTTCCAAAATTGCAAAAGTGTTTATCCTGAATCCTCTTTTAATACTCAAACTTTCTTAGATGCTGCAGTCCTGGTTCGTGCAGACCTACGAACTTTTGCTGACTATGTAGGGGGTTCTGTTACATCTATTATAGTTGTGGCTAAATTAGCCAAAGTGTCCAGCCTAGTTTGTTCCTCTTCAGGTGTTTCAAAATTCTTTAACTTGAGCCTCAGAATCCTGAGCTGCCTGTAGAGTTTCATATTTTCTCTGATCAAATCTTTGTTTCTATCTTTGATTTTATCATGTTTTTCTCTAAGAGTTTGATTCATTTTGAACAATTCAGCATTTCTCTCAGTAAGGTCTGTGTTGGATTTTTTGATTACCCTCTCCAGAACTTCCCTCTCATAAATCTCTTGTAGGAGCTTGTTTATCTTTTGTGCTTTACCTTTCTTAGGGCTGCTTGAGGAGGATTCTGCTTCTGGTTGCCTGTGGGACTCTGGAGGATTTGATGGAGGTAAATTTGAATTCAATTTTGCATCATGTTTGATATGCAAGTTGTCTTGTGTCTTTTCCATCCCCTTCTCTGATTCAGAGTCACTATAAGGTAGATTGAGAAGGTTTTTTCCTGCGACAAGGTTTTTATATTCAAACTGTAATTTCCTCTTGATTCCTCCCTTCTTGCTATGAGATGTTTTTATAGGATCTCTGGGTGCTGAGATTCCTTTCCTTTTCCTGTGACTACTCTTAGGAGTAGGAGCTTTTCTGCCTCTAGCCTTTTTAGCTTCTATCCCTAGAGGTATTTCTGTTTGCAACTCATTCCAAAAAAAAAAGAAACCCCACTCAATTTGTTTCGTCTGCAGAGATTCTCTCACAAGAAGGGTAATCAGTCCCTGATGTGACAATCTACTTACAACTTTAGCAGGCTGGGCTTTCACCTGTCTTGCCATATTAATTAGGGTTTTATGAAAGAAGGCATGTTTATGTGTTCTCTGCCTGTGAAATGATTCACCAGTTTAAAATGGTAATACATTACCCTATTGTAGCGCCCCTCACAAGTGATATACACCAAAATTTCCCTCAGCAGGGACTACCACTTTGATTCTAGATAGGACATGGGAATATGCTTCTTCCAGGTCAAAGCTTTATGCACTGACAACAAATAAGACCTTAATTCGAAATTTGAAGGTGAGGAGGTTTTCAACCAATAGTCCCCCGTTCTGGATAACCCTGTGTATTCGGAAATAGCTGCTTCATATATAATAAACTCCTCCCTGCCTATTTTAGCAATCCTTCCATCATAGGAGAGGGCAAAAGCTTCGACCATTTGTTGGTGAAATGTAGTCAACTTCTCACAGTATGTGAAAACTCCTGTCTGTTTAAAACATTCTGCTACCTCCGGATGAGCTTCAAAATACCACATGCCATCGACTTCGGATCTCAAAGCAGGACTTGCTTTTGACATGGCTCTATGATGACTATGCCTGAAACTGTGGGAAACAAGTTATTCGGTAGGCAATGGCTCTATGAACTAGGAATACAGTCGATATCACTTAAGAAAAACCGATGAAATCGGTTGACAAAGCATAGGATTAATGAATTCACTAAAACACTGACCCCTTCTTGGATGACAATCTAGCTGAGGAATGCCGAAACTTCAGATTTTTGGGGGCAATTGTATTTCTGAAACTTTGAAAGAGACTAGTTTCCGATCTTACCTGATAACCCGACTAGGTCTCATTGACTCGGGATGCTTGCTGAACTCGGAGACACTTTGACAATTTCCAGAGAATGCGGGATCTGGATTTTTGAAAATACGATTTGCTGCTAAAATCGCGATCTTGTGGTTGTCTTCAGCGATCTTCAGGATTCATTATAACTCATCGATTTTTCAAATGAAGGAATGACCTGGTAATGATGGCTGGCGTACTTGCCACTGAAATGGAGGGAAGCTCCGTGCAATAATACCTGGCAATCACCGCTCTGCGTGGATTTGAAATGATCAATGCAATGCATAAGACACAGGTGCTTCGAACCTTTCGAATGGACGCCATGAATATGCATCATCTCCCGCATGGTGAGCTTTCGGCGGTTGCATTTCTAATCATTGCGCTGATTTTTGACATCTGGCTCATTCAAAAGCACGAGCTTTCGTTTTTCCCGTTCAAACACTTTCGGCGGTTACTTGCCTTCTGCTTCGACCCCTTATCTGACGAAAATGAAAACTTTTGGTGGTTAATAAGCACAGTGGAGGTTCGTCTAAACCACTGAAACCTGATATTTTTCCATTTTCTTGACTGAACCAAAATCAACATTTCTTTTGAGATTATTTTAGAAATACAGACTCTTTAACCTATTTACAGAAATTTAAAAATCAAATTTAGAACCCAACCTATCATCTAAAAATCAAATAAAATCCACCGATTTATTTGAGGAGTTAACACATAGTTAATCTCTTTTCAGACTTCCTAAAATTGAAAAGATCATCAAGTGACCTTGTTCCTTCACACTCGTTAAATTGGTCTAGAAGAACATCTATTGGCATGAGTTTAACCTTTTTTCCAGCCTGTAGATTATAGCGGAAAAAGGTACACCTCGGGAGATTCATCTTGTCGGGAGAGTTCTCCTTAGTAATTTTTATACTTTTTCGGGCTAAGGAGACTAAACTCAGAAAAAGGATGTGAGTCCATAGTTAATCTCTTTTCAGACTCCTTAAAATTGAAAATATTTTCGAGTGATCTTTTCTTTGTCACACTCCTTAAAATGGTTTTGAATAGACGTCTTTTCAGTGCAAGTTTAACCCTTTTTTGAACCGACTAGATTATCTCCGAAAAAGGTACTCCTTGGAGTCTTCTTTTGCATTTTTTCAAACTCTCTAAATGTGAAAAAACTACCGAGATTACGTTCTCTGAGCTAGTTAAAATTGCATGGAAGGGGTCTCATTGTTTCTTTCTTAATCGAATTTGCATTTTTGTGTCTTCGACCTAATGACAGATCCATGTGTCTCTCAACTGAACCTTTGAAGCATGCCTTATATCCAAGCCTTGTAGCACTTATTTCCTCTACGACCTGACACCTTGACCCATGGAGAAATTTTCTCCGAGTGTTGTTTTATTGCACATGTCTCCTTCCTTTGAGAATTAGTATGTTCCTTTCTCTTAGAACTAGTATTCTTTCTTGCGACACTCGTTCCTCATTTGTAACGTAGAATTATTTTATTATTTTTCAAGTTCTTAAAAAATTGAAAAAGACAAAAAAATCAAATATTCCAAAAAGAGGGGACGAAAAATATTCATTCTTTTTTCAACAGCATAGAGAGTCACCCTTGGAAAAATCAAATCCTTTTGTTTGTTCTTCAAGCATTGGGATCTAGTATGACCTTAGTAAGTTGTTCTCCCTACATATATTTGTGTCCTCCTATGTTTGGTTACTCTTCCAAACACATGGAGAGTTTGTGCTGCCTCCTTCATCGTGAACTTATGTCAATGTCATGCTTCTTGAGTCTGATCATCTTTCATGATTTTTTCCAAGGGAATTTTCAGTCAACTTGAGTTGGCCTTTATACATTTTTTCTCTTGACTTCATGAGTCAACCGTCCCGAGAGTCCAGTCAAGTCCAGATTCAAAATCGACAAAGTTCTCTTCCTGATCATCGATATCCTCGTGTATTTTCCTGACAAGTCGTCGAAGACCTTAGGGTAGTGAGTTATACACTCCCATTATACTCCTACATGACTTTTGAATATCTTGAAGCTGTTTCTAGAGCTATGAAGGCCTCATCTTCGGCCATTAGGCGTCACTAGATTCTTGAAGATGGATACTATACTTGTATATCTTCAATTGATTTTGATATGTAGATGCGTTATGTATTGCTCGCGGATACACTTTATATAGTTATATGACATGGATCTGCAATGTATTTGATTGGAAGACATGATTTAGTTCATACTGAGCATGGGTTTTTCCACCTTGGAGAGACAATTGTAGTTTTGTAGATGGCACCTCCCTAAATTTGGTGTCAAGATCACTCAATTTCGTACATTGGTGAAGATATTGTAATGTATTTCAACCATCAGTTTCTCTTATGACCTCACACATTAGGGGGAATCTATTATAGCCCTAAAATTCCATTTCCATTCATACATGGCCTTAGCCCTCTTACTTGCATCATTTTCCAAATCATTGTTGAGAATCTCTTCTTAAAAAACTTTTTTTTATAATATGTATGCACCCTTCACCATTACAAACTGTGTACGTATGCTTGTTGCACCACTACAACTTGTATACATACGCTTGTTGTACCATCACATCATGCTTATGCTTGCAAAATTTTCAAAAATTAAAAAGTTGCAAGGAATTTGTTGAAATTCATGGGATATTGAAAGTTTCCCAACTAATCCACTTGCTATAGCCTGTCACCCAACCAAATAACCATCCTTTTTTCATATAAAAGAAGGTGTTTGGGTCTCATTTCACATCCAAGCATAAGAACAATGAAACTCTGCCCAATTTCACTTCCCCTCCTTGCCTAAGATTTTTATACCTTTTGTTAGATATTGCCTCAGCATTCCCTCATCAACCCCTTCTTCCTCCATTCAATCCATTCCCTTCCTTGAGGTAATCAAAATATTGAGAGAATAATTCCATTCAAGGTGCACTTGGAGCATGGTAAAGAGGATCCCAAACTAGGTTCGTGGAATGGTGGCCGACATAGATTGTAAGTTTTGGTATTTGTATGATGAATAAAAGAATCACGTTTTCTTGTCCCAAATTTTGATGTTTTGTGTATTTTCATTGATTTATACTTATAATTTCATATATAAACCTAACTCATGAATAAAATAACATGATTGTAGTCCTTGTTTTCCTATCTTTGGATGTAGGTCAGCCTTGGGAGGAAACATGCATTCATTGGAACTACTAAGCTTGAGGAGATCATCACTAGACGTGGGATCAAAGATACAGTTACTTGATCTCTTATCTTATTGATTTCTTTTTGTTTGTTTTGGTATGTTTGGGGTAGAGTAGAGAATGGATTAACTTTTAGACAGGCATTCTCTCTGTCTACATCTGAAACCCTGGTGTAGTTAAAGGGGGGTTTTCCCACTAACAATCTATCTGCACACTCTTTGGATTCTTATTTTTCCCAATATTCACCATACATGTCCTTAATGGCTATGGATACACGGATTATCCAAGCTCTGGACCTACCACTGTACGTTCCCCCTCACTTTTAGGTATTTGTATATTTCTTGGATCTTCCTCATCCTCATCTTGTGTAGCTACATTATAACATTTCGGTGCTTCATGAATTGTCACAAAATCTCTATGTGCACTACACACATGTACTACATCCATCAACCCTTCTATAGAAAAAATATTGTTTCTAACGACCTACAGAGCTTCATCTACTAATGAAAAATCATTTTCAAAATTAAATGTTATCTTAAACCTTTGAGTTAGTTCATCCCAGTTCATTGTTTCTCAACACAATTCTAGTTTCAGGTACTAGTTCTTGGGGATTGTATCTAATGTATGTATGAACCTATGTGTCCATTCCCTCTGTGGTATCAAAATCCATATCCTTATGCACTACACAATATAATATGTTGGTTCATTGACTCCTTCATATTTCCATGCAATATACTCAACCTCGGCACCAAATCTTACTCACATTAATCTTTTGCATTGTTTCTATTATTCTATTCCTTATTTATGTAAATCCCACCATATGTCTAGAGTAGAATTCAAGACAACATCTAATGACAATAATATTTGTTGTTTGGGTCTCTGCAACTCAAACACATTTATGAAGGAGCTTATTTCACTCAAACCATCATACTCGGGTGGGTCACATAACTTTGTCCCAATCCATCACAATGATCGAGTAATGCAGGAACACAATCTGGTTGATACTTCATGCATCCTTTTTTTCCAATGTTCCAAACCTTCCTGAAAATTTGACACACATGAGCTAATAATTCTCCAAATTAGTGTGCAATTTGCAGTTCGACTAGAGTATTCATCCACTAGCACAATCATGTTATACAGGTTATCAATTCCGTTCCCTTTATCTAGTTCTATATACCTTTTCCCTTATGTTGGATCCAACGATGCGGTAACCTTCAAGTCCCCTACTTCAAAGATCATTTCCCTTTTCTTCAGATTAATAATATCCTGATTTCAAAGGCCCATTCAAGCCCCATTGGTGTTGTATATGGCATATTATCATCCACATTCTCGATGAATTTGAAATATGATATATTGCGCACCACATCTATATTCACAGGTACCCCTAAAAATCAACCAAGTGGTTCTTTCTTGTGTTGGTTCACCAAACTAACTATATGAGAGAGCAAATTAACTTTAGCTTCCCCACCATTTCCCATGTTTTCTTTGGTAAAACATTTACATCAAAACCCAAGTCTAAAATGGAATTTTCCATGTCATATTCCCCAATCTACACACTTAGTCTAAACTATTTTATTGTCCTCTTTTTGTGCAGTATCTGATTCACTACCCTATGTGCGATAGGAAGTTCCCATTCTTGCATGCAATGATTAATCATTCCATGCAATGTATTCAATGTAGTTTCATATTTCATTAATTTGAAACAGCTTTTCAGAAATTATTTCAAAGTACTTACCTGTTGAATTTGTTAGCACCATGTTTTTTATAGTTAGAGTCACAGGTTTGTCCATTTTTTTTAGATTCATGACTTAGTTTTTTGAAAAAAACAATTTTTTCTTGGATAAGTCACAGTTGGTGTGTCAAAATTTATGAGGTCAATGAAAAAACTAAGGGATGGTTTGAAAAATCGAGTAAGGACTTTGGATCAAAGTTGGAAAAAAAAGGTGTAAGGATTAGTCATGTTTGAATTGCAAGGGTTTATCTTATTAAATCTTGATTCATGTCAAAAAAGGGGAATTTAGCTACCAAAGTCAAGTCAAGTGGTTAGGATAAAGGTCATGTCAAAAGATATTATGAGAATCATTACCCAATCATGAAATCAGAAAAGTGAACAATCATGGCACTCCTATCATTTGTACTTTGCACACTTCAAAAGTGTACCTGTTGCACGAGTTTGTTGCGCAAATCTTTAACCTTCTTTCTAACTTCTCATCGACCTGGATTTATCATCCTTTTCCATGATTTCATTCCTTATTCGTTCAAGAATAATATTGGTCACTCTTCATGCTTATCCATCACTTTCAGAATCTGTACGTCGTCCATATCTTTTTCAGCAAGCTTTGGAGCCCTTCGTTGCGTAAAAACTATTTGTTGTTAGTCGTTATGTAAGTATTCTATTTTGATTTTGTTGCATCTCCTCCATTGCTTAAAAGTTTACTTGGAGCTCGTTGTAAACTAGCTTTTTGCAACGAGTTCTTTCTTCTCACAATCAAATTTCCTTCTTATGAACTACCTACTACGAGGCCGAGATTTTTGTTGCACCAAGCTTCCCATTGTTGTTTGTTGTCACGCCAACTTTTACACTACACCGAATTGTTTCGTCACACTTTACTACTGTGTCAAATTTCTCATTGCGCAAAATTTTATGTTATCGATTTGTTTTCCACGTAAAGATTCCTATTGCTACCTTTCCTTGTAGTTTCTGCAAAGTTCATCATTCTTATTCGTTGCACAGAGAGGGTATTACAATTTATTGTTGCACGCTTGAAATTAACATATAACATCACCATGGTAACTTACCAAAGAAAAATAAAGAATGCAAGAAGTGGTAGGGTCATGAGGTTTGAACCTCAGGATTTAAAATTCATAAATGTCGACCCGAAGATCAGGGCATATTTTGAACAAGTCGGATTTATGCATTTATGTGAAAGGATTCAAGGATATAATGCACAACTAACTGAGAAGTTCACCCTAACTTTTACTGGTGTCAGTACAACAATTGTAGGAATCACTTTCCAAGTGACAGAGGAAACTATGTCAATTGCGACGATGATCCCTCTATAGAGAGAAAAATGGTTTAAAGGTATGCCTTTAGACACTTCATGTTATATGGATTCCATCAAGCCTGAATATCGAAATCGTAAAGTTGGAAACGAGATTCCAAGTGAGTATCTCCTCGAACCTTTTGAGAAACTTTTGAAGATAATCAGGAAATACTTCACCTGTGAAGGAAGATTCGACAGGGTGCATCCATAACACGTCAGATTATTGATTCATTTCATAGGAAAAAATCCATTAAACTTACCTTTATTCTTGTGTCGAAGCCTGGGAAAGATGGAAGACAGTGTCCAGGCCAAATATGATCGGCTAGGGAACAAATTATTCCATTTTTCGTTAATTAAAATGTTGGTGGTTGAAGAGTTGAGAAATTTGAACAAGGACTGGAATTATTTTATGATTTTGGATAACATTCCCAGAGACCATAAAGGAGACATTCCTCTATCTGCTAAGAAATCATCACTTCATAGTTCAGAGGCGAAAAGGGAAGATGTTATTGAAAGAAGAAAAGGGAAAGAAATAGAAGACTCATCATTCAATTAGCCAACATCCCAGAAGAGAAGCAGGTCAATATTTACTGATAATACTGAGGAGATCCAAGATCCCATTAAACCATGCATCAAGTCCTCTACCAAGAGATTTCCCATACACATAGTTCAACTAGAGCTGGTTGAATGTGCAAACAAGGGAATTGATGAAAGACAGGTGGAGTTAGGTGAGGAAAATGTAAATACTTAGGAAATGAAACAACAACTAAAGCAATCTCAACACGTCATAGCCAAATTTATCAAGAAAATAGATAACTGAGAAGGTAGTTAGCAGAAACGATTATTGAAACACCAACATCACAGTGTCAAGCAGGTCAAATATCTCCTACCCCACCACCAACAAGAGAAAATAATATAAATTGGCTTAAAAATCATCTCAGAGAGGCCCAAGATGTGATCATTGAGCTTAGGGAGGAAAAGAGGATGTCAGAGGAAATAATCATGGAACATTTCAAGGAATGTAGACTAGCTATTGATAATTCATGTGCAACTCTCTCTAGCGCTCAATTAAAATTGAAAATAAATGTGTCTTTGTTGAGATAGATGAAGAATTTGAAAAGACATATCTTTTCATTGAGAAGGACAAGTAGGGCCTTACAACTGTAGTTGACTTTGAACAAAGAAGCTACGGGAAAATTGGATGATCCCATTCTCTGCAGCCAACAGAATTCTCACGCATAACCTCTGCATGAAGATTCATTGTGTGAAAGAACTACATAGATTTTGTAGTTGATTGAATTCGCGCGAGCAACCTCCTGATGAATATCCGTCATGCAAAATCACTGTGCAGATTTTGTAGCCAATAGTTGTGCAACAAAAGCCAGAATCTACTATGCATGATTGTGATTTTCTTGAATAATTTGTGATTTTAAACAACAACCCAAATAGTTTATGATTTCCATATCGATGTTTTCTATTTTTTATGAATTTTTGTAAAGGTTGTTATTCTCTTTGAAAAAAACCAGATCCAGAACTCTAGGAGATAGTAGTTTGATTCCTAGGCACTTAGTGTAGATTTAATTTCTATATATAAGGATAGTTTTTATGTAAAATGGGGTGCGGTAAAAAGTATAGATATTTTGATCTTCTGTGTAATTTCCTAAATCTAAAGAAATACAAATGCAAAAGTCCTGAGTTCCTCAAGAAAAATATTCTAATGGTTATTATCTTAAGCTTGTATCTTTCTCTGTATATGTTTCCTATGTATTCATATTCATTTACACTTCTCTTATTTTTAAATTGGTAAATTTTAAAGTCAATAATTCATCTAAGTGGTGCTCTAGACTAAACTGATTTAAATTATGTCCATCTTACTAGCTAAGATCAGAATTCATCCACTACAATGCTCTGATTTTTTTGTATGTTTCTTTTCTTATTTCTCCCTATATGATCAAATTAAATACTAAATTTCATCACCTTGTTTATCGTTTGTTCCTCTGAGGAATTCTAACTACTAAGCATTGTTTTCTTTGTTTCAGGGGTTGACTCCATAGCCCTAGAAACACTATCCTTTGTCAACAAACCTAATTAAAATCTATTTTGAAGTTTAAAATCTAGCCATCAAGAAAAAAAACTTGTCTATCAAAGATCAAGTCTTACAGAGAGCCCTCTCTAGATTAGAAAGGTTGGTTTCCAGTCTTAAAGTTGGTTTGTAGGCTACCTTTGTAGATTGTTTTTCATCCCAACAATTTACTTAGCGATAACATTTTGGCGTCATTGTCGGGGATGAAATTGAAAATTTTCTCTGGGAAGAACAACTAAACGATTATATTTGATTCCTAAGGGTAACAGTTGATCAAACACTTTTTTTGGCTGAATTTGTTTTATTACCCTGGCAACTTCATTTGAAAAGATCGGTAGAATAGTTTTGTGTTTTGGGAAAATAATAAATCCTAGCTCATAAGAAATTTTACACTAGAAGGAACCCTGATCCATAACCTATACAATCTATGTTTGATCCCAAGAAGATCTTACACAAAAGAAAGGAAAAGGCAGTTAAATCATTTTCCTTTCTGGACATAAATCTATCATTAGCCAAAGACGGTTTAAAAATTATTGATGACCTTGACTTTGATTTAAAATTTGAGCAAACCTTGTTCAGATCTAGATCAGAATCTAACTTGAATGAAATTATCTTTGATGAGAAGAAATTTCAATCTTTGATTCCCACTGTCCCCATTAAGAATATTTCTATTCAAATTGTTCCTCCTAGAGCCATGGCAGCTAGATTTTCTCCTCTTGCCTTGCCTACACAATTGCATGATTTATCCCAAAATTATAATCAGAGAATCAGGTCATTCGATGTTGAAGAAAATACGTCATCCCAAAGACACTTGGATTGGTTCAATGGTTTTGTTTATCTAGAGGAATTAGATCATGAGGATACAAAACTCAGGTTGTTCGCACAAAGTCTTTCAGGAGAAGTCAAAAAATGGTTTAAATCTCTTCCTGCAGCGAGTATCCTTAATTTTGCAGTTTTTGAAACACTTTTTCTTGGTGAGATCGGAAGAG
>CBVK0100830496.1:0-11097 GCA_900067695.1 Picea abies
AAAAGGGGCCAAAAGGGTGACAAAAAGAGGCCAAAAAGTCTATAAATAGAAGTTGGCAACTCATTATCACCATTGCTGATTTGGAAATTGACTCTGGAGCCAAAAGACCCCCTTTGCCAGATATCATGATTCCGGGAGCTACAGTGGACCAAACGGACTTCTTCTTGGACCAAGTAAGTACAAACTCCCTCCTCTTGCATTTCAATACTTCATTTATGTCTTTTAAGTTGATTTTGGGGGTGGCCGTCGACCTCTAAGAGGCCGACCCTAGTAACCCGCGGGCTGTCCAGAGACAGCCCATGGGTACCCGCGCGCAGAGTTAAGACTGCGTGCAGGTACCCGCGACTGTCGCCTCGACATCCCGCGGGTTACCCCCGTGCAATAGAAAAATGACTTGTTTAAGATCTAAACTCCCCTTTTGCTTTGTGATTTTTGTAGGATGTATGTTCATTGGAGAGAGAGAGAGCATGAGGCTGCCAATGAGGCAGTAGCTGCAGATCCGAATGTGATGGCCGTGCTGACGCAGTGTGGCTTAGTGAAGTTTTTCTTATGTCCGTTTATGCGCGCTCAACCAAGGCTGCTGAATGCCTTGGTTGACTATTGGCATCCTGATGCTGAGGCCTTTATGATAGAGGGGCAATCCTTGGTGCCCACCACCGAGGACATCTATTTTTTGACGGGCCTCTCGAGGAGAGGGTAACCCGTTAACTTGCAGACGTTTCCTGCGGGGCCGAGCAAAGTCTCGGAGTTGATAGCAGAATATTGTGTGGCTAGGACTAGTCAGGGGACTTCTTGGATACCGATTGGCAATATCACCAGCCTTACTCGACAGACTATCTTATCGCTCATTGGGAGAATTACCGGCTCCTCAGCCGTACATCAGGCGTCTCGTGCACAGATGAACTGTGCAGTTCAGTGCATGAATGCACAAATATATGACTGGAGTACCACACTGCTAGAGAGCATGAAGAGGCAATTGACAGATTGTCGTCAGCGGACACACAGGAACTTCGGGTTCGAGACTATCTTGTGCTCATTTTTCTTTAAGAGAGTTCCATGCTTCAGTCCTCGGATGACAGTTTGAGGACATCTGGCGACTTTCCCTGTAGTATGTAGATGGGCAGCATTACTGTCGCGACAGGGTGGCGGAAGGACCGTGGAGGCCTTCAATGACGACTTCTTTTCTTGGTTGTCACGGCAGATCCCCGCCATCGAGGACTACCCATACGCGGGGATCGACTTTTCCAGAGATCCAACGATACCAGTGCCTCCTCATGAGGAGCGAGGGGAGATGGGTAAGTCTCTTCCCTTACTGTTTTTTTTTTGTTTGCATATGTAATTTTTATGTCTTTTTTAGATATATATCATGTTTTTTGGATAACAGAGTTTTTGATGGGTGAACCTTGTGTTGCATGCAGATGTGGGACCCGTGCGGCCTGCCAATTTTGCACGGAACAGGCGCCGCCCACGGCCAGAGGCCATAGCTGCTACCGCTAGGGGAGTAGCAGTAGCAGGGAACCCTCCAGCAGGAGAGGCTGAGAGGGCTCTTGGGCGGATTGAGCGAAACTTCACTGAGATCACCTGCACGTTCCTATGATAGAGATAGAGGACTTGCCACCCTCCATGCAGACTCATATGGTGGGATTACCGCGGACATGGGTCCGAATGTTTAGGCGTTTGGGCCGAGCTGTGTATGATTATAACAGGGCCCATAGGCCCTGAACAGACTTGTATACTTTGATGTGCCTCGAGCACTGATATGTATATATATTTTTGGAGGCCATAAGCCCCAGTGACTCGTTATGGTTCCCATTTTTTGAGGCGCTTGCGCCCATCTATGTACTCTGCAGATTTTTATGATGTATATATATGGTTTTTATTTCTTTTATGTTTCTTTATGGATTTTGTGTACAAAAATGCATTTACATGTGTATGATTATGATCTTCTTTATGTGTGAGCAAGATGCCAATCTAAAATATGATTAGCTAGAGTATCCGTGATTTGATTTAGACTCCTAGGAACATGAAAATATGTAATATAATCAAAGTTGCGTTCCAAGAGACGTACCCTAAGGAATCGTCGGTGTAAAGTAGGATCGTGCACACGGTATATTCTGTTTAGCTGTGACACAACCACTTGAGCGTCTAGATAGACCCGGAGACGAGAGATACCCAATGACAAAGCGTCACGAAGTAACTCAATAACTGCGCTATACTCAGCAAAATTGTTTGTGGTGTTACCTAAGCATATGCCTCCAGAAGATAACAACTGACCCTGTGGTGTAAAGATTATCCAAGCGACGGAGGCAAGCCTCCGCGTGTGTTGACTAGCACCGTCTGCATACCCAATGAACACCTCAGACTCACTTGAAATCTTCCATAGTGACGAAAGATAACATTAATGACACATCCATGACATGTTTTTCAAAAGAAACGAAAGAAAGTAATAGCACAAAGAATATACATATGTTACAAAAAGTTACCCACAGTGACCCTATGAGTAGTACTTCTTGAGGTAGAGCCCATTTCTAAACTCTGCCAAAGCATTCCCTTCAAAATAGACCAGAAGATAAGTGCCCTTTTTTAACACCTCCTTAATAATGAAGGGTCCGAACCACATGGGTTTAAACTTTCCTGCCCCCAGGGGGTCCTTATCTTGGTCGTAAACCAGGACAAGGTCACCCTTAGAGAAAATCTAAGGACGAACGGACCTATAATATTGACACTTAACCTTATGTTTATGAGCCTCGTTGGCCAGTGCCGCATCACGACGCTGTTCATCAAGCTGCTCTAGGTATACCAACCGTTCTTCAAGAGGAGAAGTGTCTGGCAATAACTGTACTGCCAATTTTAGAGATGTGATTTGACATTTGATGGGAAAGACTGCCTCCAGCCCGTAAATGAGTTGGAAAGGTGAGAAACTGGTTGCAGTCTTAACGGATGTTCGGTAAGCCCATAATGCTGAGTATAACATCAAATGCCAGTTTGACTTGGCTGAGTTGATGGTGTGCTGTAGAATTGTCTTAAGAGTTTTATTAACAGCTTCCACCTGCCCATTGGCTTGGGGATAGTAAGGTGACGAGTGTTCTTGCCGTAACCCAAGCTTTGACGTTAACTCGGTCATCATTTGATTCTGAAAGTGACTGCCATGGTCAGTGACAATCTCTCTCGGGACTCTGAACCGTGCTATGATCTGGTTAAATAAGAAGAGAGCTGCAGTCTCTCCATCATCTTTGAACGTCGGCATAGCTTCGACCCACTTCGTGAAGTAGTCGAAAGCCACAATGATATAGCGGTGCCCCCTTGCTAATGGGGGGTTGCAGGTAGTGTAATCAATCCCCCACTTGGTGAAGGGACCGACGATGATAACAGGAAACATAGGAGCTGGATGTGCCCTCATCTTCCGTGAGAATATTTGGCACGGATGACACTTCTTGACCGACTCAATACAATCTTTGATAAGTGTGGGCCAGAAGTAACCTGCTCGTAAAATCTTTTGGGCTGTTTCCAACCCGGATAAGTGACCGCCACAAGCTCCTGTATGACAGTCGTTGAGCACTATGACGGCCTCCTCATGAGTGAGACATCGACGCAAAATACAATCTACACCTCGCCGATACAAAGTATCATTAAGTATAAGATAGTTCTTGGCCTGATGGCGTATTCGCCGACGCTCATCATGAGAAGCAGAGGTAGGACACTTCAAAGTTTGGAGATAGATTAGTATATCTCCGTACCAGGGATCAGACGATTCAATCAAAAACATATCACCCCGGATAGGCGATTCCTTAGGCACAACGTCACCTGAATCAACCGGAAGCTCCGAAATAAGTTCTGCGAAGACTAGTGACTTCTTGGACTTCGCTGAAATGAAATCTAAGTCAAATTCTTGGAGGACCATCCATCTACTAATTTTTTCGCCGATAACTCATCGTGTCAACATGTACTAAAATGGATTCACGACAGCGACGACGGTGGTCTTGCGAAACAGAACATAGTGACGGAACCATTGAACATCATGAACTGCTGCCAACGCAAGTTTTTCGAGATGGGTATAATTAATTTCCGGTCCTGCGAGGCCTCTGCTCAGGTAATAGATCACGTATTCAGAAAACAAATCATCTTCCTGAACTAAAACCATGCCTATGGTTGACTTTGTGGCAACCATATATAATAGGAAATCCTTGTTATAATTTGGTGGCTGTAGCAGAGGTGCGGTTGTAAGAGCATGTTTCAATGCATCGAAAGAGTGTTGCGCTGCTTCATCCCAGAGGAAAGGAACGTCTTTCTTCAGTAAACGCATGAAGCCCTTGGTTATTTTGGCATAGTTGGCGATGAAGCATCGTAAGAAGTTCGCCTTGCCTTGAAGACTTTGAAGTTGTAAAATTGTGCGTGGGGGGGGCAACTGGACTATTGCCTCCACCTTAAGAGGATCAACCATGTTCCCCGTTGTTGAAACGATGAAACCTAACAAACGTCCTGACGTAACGAAAAAGCTGCACTTGTTGGGATTCAAGTGAATCCGGAAGTAGCGACAGCGTTTGAAGATTAGTCGGAGGTGCGTAGGATGATCTTTTCGCTTGCGAGAGCATGATGCTAAATCATCTAGATATGCCTCGACTATATGTTTGAGGTCATGAAACGCAAAATACATGGCCCGCTGAAAAGTGGCTCCAGCGTTCTTGAGACCAAAAGGAATTTTTCGATAGGTGAATGTACCCCACGGACAAATTAATGTCATTTTGTGTTGGTCCTCAGGTTTGATTTGGATTTGGTTATAGCCTGAGAAACCATCCATCAACGAAAATGATTCACAACCGGTGCATTCATCAATGATCTGGTTGATGAATGGGGTTGGATAATTATCTTTCAGACATGCCTTGTTCAAATCAAGAAAATCGGTACAGACACGAATCATGCCTTGTTTTTTATCGACTGGCACGGGATTTGACACCCATTGAGTCAAGTGAATAGGGTATATGAACCCTGCCTTAAGAAATTTCTCAACCTCATCTTTGATAGTTGCTGCTTTCCTAGGATTAACTGGACGAAGTTTCTGTCGAACAGGCTTAGCGTCCGGATACGTAGTGATCTCATGTTCAACTATTTTCGGATCGATGCCTGGCATTTCCTCGTAAGACCAAGAAAAAACATCGCGGAATTCTTTAAAAATATCTGTGTAAATCTGAATCTCTTAGGGGGAGCAATCTGCTCCGACGAAGACATTCTCCATGACGTCGGGGTTTCGGGAGATATTGATAGGTATCATGGCAGCGATAGTCGCCATGTTTCCCTTAGCATAAATATCCTGTGTAGCCAAGAGGTTAATGGGACAAGGCTGATCTCCCATCATGGTGATAGTGAATTATCCTGCCTCGATTCGGTGTAACTCTGGGAGGAAGTATGATCTGTGATGAAGATCTTCCCAAGGTTTGTCTGGACCAGTCATTGCTTCGATTATGGCTTCGTCCGAAGGCAAGACTAAATCTAACGAATCGGTGTTGACAAGAGAATCCTGAGCCCATATAGGCTCAAGGAGTGGATCCAACTCTGGTGTGGGAATCGGATCAGGAGTAGCTGAAGTTTTCTAAACCAAAGAGTATGCTACTTCAGCGACCGACAAGGGCACAGACATACCCGCATTCCCTATCGCATCCATCGTGTCTGATGGGGAAGGAAGAGTCCACGGGTCCTGAAAGTAAGTCATGCGGAACGATGAAACATGGAAAATATCAGCCTTGTGGTGAGTCGATATAAACTTGACATCACCTTGAGGAGGTGGGTAATCAAAGGTAGCCATCAAAGATGGGCACAAACCAACTCCTACATTGACAACACCGGCTTGAGGATTATCTACCATGGGAACCGTGGATGCCCCCAAGGCTGGGTCAGGTCAAGAGAAGGACAACTGATCAATAGTCACTATCCGGCCTTCATGTGGAAACAGTAAGACTCAGAAAACTGTAGCGACCACCGCTTGCATTGCATAAGTCCAACTATGACCTAACAATAGATTGTAGTCGATGGGGGCGTTGACTACCTCTACTTCGACGCACATGGTCTTCCCCCCTAATTGCACAGGGAAAGAAGGAATGATGCCATGCGGTTGGAAAGAATGACCATCGAACAAAATAAGGAGAGTAGGTGACGGAGACAAATCAGGTTGACCGATGGCTTTCCAGCACGCTAACGACATAACGTAAATCGAAGCGCCCTCGTCGACCACCGTGTGGAAGATATTTCGTGTAAAAGTTTTCGTCGGGTTAGCCACTACTATCTGAAACGCGACGTGGTAAGGCAAATGAGGTTTCAGGTCAGTCGTATCTAACATGATTATACCCGGGTTACAAGTCTCAGTAGAGCCTAAAGCAGTCAACAAGGCTTTCCTCTCAGCACGACAACTTTGGAGGACCTCCAAAGCAGACATAGCACAAGGGGTTTGGGATAAATCTTCCACCACATAGTAGTTCTGGGTGGCCCTTGCATTTGGATTGTGAGAAGCCCTCTTAAATGAACCTTTTGGGATGCGTGTGATTGTCTGACCCAACGTCTTCTTGATCTGTAGAGGAAGAGATCGGATCTCATCTTCTTTTCCCTTATCAGAGGCGCTTGGTTTACTATAGTTGTGCACTCTAGTTGTAATGAAAGCGTCACTTTTCACCATATATACATTCGCAGAAGATGGATTGTTTGGGGGAGGGTAGTTTTCTTGGCTGCCCCCCTCGGTACTTGCAGAGACTTGAGTTAAATTTTTCCCATGTTGAAAGGGGTTAGTCAACACGGCTTGTTGTTGTTGTGTGACAAACTTCTGGGCCTCTGCCAGTCGAGGGCATAGGTGGGTTGGGTGGTCTTCCACACATAGGTTGCACGGATACCTTGCCTTCTTCCTTTCTTTGGTGCCCTCACCAGCATTATCATTCGGTTTCTTATCCCCCTTACTCTTCTTGAGTTGTTTTTTCTTCCCCTTGGGCTGCTGGTTGGCCTTTGGGTTAGTCATCTATACAGAGTGTACTTTCGATGTTTGAGTAGGAGGAGAAGCCAAAGAAGTAGTCTGGCTGGCCGCTGAGTGTTGTATAGATAACTGTTGCAATTATTTTGTCAATTGCTCAGTGGGCTTGGTTTGTGCTGAACCAACGATACCATCAGCATGTGGTCCAACCCTCTGTCTAGTATTGTCTAGAATTGATTGTGGTGCATCTGGCAGGATGGTATATTATAGACCAGACTGAGAGTAGATAAGCTCAAACTATTGAGCCCTCATGATGGCATATTCCTCGGAGAAAACCCCTGAAGTCGCGACGTCTTTGGATAACTGCGGAACTAAAGACTTAAGGAACCACTCATGCAGGAATGCTGGTGGGACGAGTACCTTGATAAGACTCTTTCGGCATCGCCACTCTCGAATATGATCCAAGATATGGTCTGTTGTCGTCTACTCGAAATTAGCTAGCAACTCTGTGCCGGTGTTGTATCTCACAGGTAACTGGAAATGGTTAAGGAAGGCCATCGCCAATTTGCCAAAAGAAGAATATGTTGAATGATCACACTCTATGTACCATTTCGCGGCACTCCCAATAAGAGTGCATTGAAACAATCGCAACTGGATGGAGTCATCTTTCAATAAGTTAGATGAACACCATAAGTGGAAAGTAGTCACGTGATCACCTGGATCTTCATTAGGCTTGGCCTCGAAATTTGGGATGTCCCAAGGCAACTTCGTCGGCATAGGAGGCCAACGCTGATTGTGAAAGATAGGATCATTCAACAACTGTGTTAAATCTAGCAAGTGTAACGTCACCAAGAAAGGTAGTTTAGGTTGTTACTGATAGCTGGGATAAAAGGGTCCTGGAGTTGGACTGGCACCAGGTTGCTAGGAAAAGTTTGGCTTCTAGCCTGGGTTCTGTTAGAAATCGTGGCCCTGACTAGCGTAAGGGTTTTGCATTTGAGGAGACATCATTTGTTGATTCCCCATGAAGGACATCGGATGTTGGGCGTTCATCGTGTTTGACGGACTTTGGGAAGGATTACCCCATGCCGGTCCCGAGGGGAGAGGCATGGAAGTCTGTCCGAGGTTCCATTGACTATGGAAAGAATTACCCCAAAACGACATTCCAGATGAAGGAACGGATCCTTGACCTGAGTTCCAAGGTCCCGGTATGTGTGCCCCCAACGCAGGAATGGTACCCTGTGCCAGTGTACACTGTCCAAAAATGGGTGTGCCCCCCGATGGGAAAACAGTGGATGAGAAAGTGTTATTACCAACCATCCCGTTCCAAATGAACGGTGACAAACCTACTGGCAGAGTTTGCGCAGGTGTTCCTTGACTCCCGGCTCCAAGTGGACTCGTGTGTGCAGGATGCCCGACGGACTGCTAATGCAATCCACTAAGAGAAGGGGACGAAGGAGGAATATGACCCCCAGCATAAGGAAAAGCATTGAAAGGGACAGGAATTCCCCCAAGTTGACCTTGCAGAGGAGCGTTAGAGCTCCCTGCCCCCAGACCCAAAGTCTGTAAAGTGGAGGAAGTGAGTGCAGGACTCGTTCCTGAACTAGGTATACCGTATGAAAACAGAGGGCCTGTCGCACTAGGTGTGTAAGGAGGTGTGGCCACTGTGATAGATGGGGTCGGTCCACTGTACGATGTAGTTGCGGTCGAGACCATGGTGGCCCAGACCGTCGACAAGGGAAAGTTAGGAGAAGCTTCTCCTGTAGTAGTAACAGTGATAGGAATGGAAGAATTCCCAGAGGAAGTGATTTGTTCCATAACTGGGTTAGGCACTGACAGGCTTTCATAAAATTGAATTGGCACAATAATGTCCATCCAAGTATCAGTGTTTGGGGTTTCAATCACGCCAATATTGATAGTTGATTCCTCCAGGGGTTGTTCAGGCTCAAAAGCGTCGGTTTCTTCTAAAGACCCTTGATGGTCTAGCTTCTGCCTCAATGGTGGTGGGGGTGGCTCCAGTATAACCGGCGGCAGGCCCAGAAGCCTTCATGACCGTAGGAGCTCTGAATCCTCCACTGTGTGAGAATATTCATGACATGCTAAGGTATTCTACACGAACAAACAGTAACACTCACTAAAAGAAAGCCCCTAGCAGATAAATCAAACAAGCACTAAACTAGTTGGAAGAACAGTTACAACAACCAACACTAGAGCAACTTACCGGTGCAAGTGAAACTCAAATTCGGAAGCACCCTCTAGGTATACTCTGCAAAGCGTTGGTATGATGTCCGTCCTAGGTACCGCGGTATACCCCCGCAGTCACCTGTGTAGGTCCCTAAAAAATATTAGCAACTAGTTTTCCAGCACGTGAACAGCTATCAGGTGGGTACAGTCGATGATTGGGTAGACCACAATGAGCAGGGTGTCAAGCCCGAAACCTGTCAAGGGTCGAGAGAAAATGGTATGGAAGAAAACTGAGGACCTCGAACATATTCGAGACCCATGAAGCTCCGTGGCAAATGGAAACGACGGAATCCCTTAACAAATCCTCGATATGTGTTCTCCACAACGCTTGGTCCAGCTTTGGAGGGGTTATCTCTGCTACCTTTCCTTATGCGACCTCGTGTTTAGCCCCTGTGTTAGAGGGGGGTCCTGAATAAATTTCCGTAACTAGAATTCTACACTCCCTATTGACAGACTCCAATGTTTGGTTTGGGTGGCTTTGGAGAATTTACTCTCCAACCTATTCCAAGGCCCTATTCCTGAGCTAGTGTATGCACCCTACCAATAGAAAAGTCTACTTGATTTTAATTAGCGTTTCTTTTAATGGGCTTTTAAGTCACAAGGTACGAAAGTGAAACTGATGGTGTGTAAAAGACTCAAAGCAAAAATGCACAAGAAATGCGTGGAAACAAAATTTTTACTACAATGAAAAACCAACAACTTTTTCAAATTCACTAAGATTTCATGCAGTAAATAAGGAGAACTTTCACTCAGATCTATGAGCTACTTATACTCGAAATGCACTACAAGAACTTATGCAAAAAGACTTCTTTCCTAGCTACTGATGCAACAACACAATCTTCAAACCAAGAAGAAAATGAAACAAGAAATTGTTTTTTATTTTGTGGTAAAATAACACAACAAGGAAAAATGTTGACAAGAACAAAACCAAGAGAATGAAAAGAAAAACTCTGGCTTAAAGCACAGATCCCAAAAAGAATCAAAGCACGAAATGTGAAAAAGCAATCAAGACAACACCGATTCTAACACTTGCCTAAAAACCATAAAACAAATATTTTTTCTCTTTTGTATTTTCTATCAAAACATCAACTAACAAACATAGGCTAAGGATAAGATGCCCTAACCTGCTGACTTCGCAATTCTAGACTCTATACCCCTGAGAGGAGCTCTTCTCACCACAGGAAGGGATGACTGCCCCACCAAAGCTGAAAAGCTACCAATCAAGCCCGCGATTGTCACCAAGACAGCACGCGTGCAAACGCGTGCTGAGCTACTACAGAGCACGGGTACCCGCGGGCTAGCCTTAAACAGGCCACGGGTCTGCACAAAAGCCAAGATAAAACAACACACAAGTAGTCCAGTCCTGAAAAAGGCCTCCAGTATTGACAACCAGGGTCTCCAAAAGGCTTGGATGCTAGTATTTCAACAGAAAAAAGGAAAATTTTCCAAAAAGAAAACAAATGCAAAGAATGACTAACACAAAAAGGCAGACTGAAAAACAAGACAATAAACCAACAAGACCCAGATAGGATCCAGAAAGCCCCCTGAGAAGGTAAACTTCTGACAGGGCAGAGGAGACTGCCTCTTAAGCTTCCTGAGCTCTACACGCTACTGAAACCACTACAGCAGACGTTCAAACGCGGGCTGTAGAATGTTAGGGCGTGGGTCACAAGTGTGCAGGCCTTGTGCAGGACGCGTGTACCTCCGTGTGTCCCGAGAATCAATGTCAAGCAATAGCCAAGGAAAAACTGGTATTGATAACCAGTTTCCCTGCTAGCTTTTGACCTAACAGACAACAAATAAACAAAGAAACAGAAACTGAACTTCTTTGAACTACCCAAAAGACCTTTAACAAAATCCGGGAAACCCTAAGGGAAATATCCCTAGTGGAGTCACCAATTCTGTTG
>CBVK0100830497.1:0-23693 GCA_900067695.1 Picea abies
GGTCTCGGCATTCCTGCTGAACCGCTCTTCCGATCTCACTAACATAAACGAAACCCAAAGGAGCCAGGCTCACAAGGGAAGCATCGAAGGCTGAGACCTTCGAGCGTCGAATTTCTTCCAAGGGAAGGGAAGAGGCGCAAGCTCAGGAGGAGGAGGCGCAAGCTCAGGAGGAGGAGCACAAATTCCATTGGATTGACACTGGGAAGAAAGATCTAGATCATTGAATCTACGTCCAGGCAGACATGAGGAACGCACATAGAAGTTGATCAGATCTAAGCCATCAGATCTGGGTGCAAGGATCAAGATTCATTGATCTCAAGGTAAGGGGCACGCATTTGAAGTTTTCGGCATTTCGTAGACCAGGAAATATAAGAGGGAGAGTCTTTCGACTCCCAGAGATGTGAAACTGTGAAAATGCACCAACCATTGGATCTGGTGCGCTGTGGCATGAGAGCCACTGGATCAAACATATGTGCACAGGGTCTGGTCCTTGGGAGACGCATAGAATATTTGATCTGAGTCATCAGATCTCGCATAAAGGAGAGATAGCCATCGAATATAGAAAGAGGAGAACAAGGTTTAACCCTCGTAGAAGAAAAGGAGAGGACTTGAAAAAATCAGGAAAGCATCGTGACCATTCATAGGAGGACACGTTGCAAGTGGTCAAGATTTTGGGGAAAGTTCTGAAAGATTCGAACCGTCGATCACAAGAAGATATGGACCTTTGGTCCACATCGTGATTTCAAGTATCATTAGTTGGAAGGATAGAGGTCCTTGTCTCCCAAAACCCCAAATCATGAAATAGTGAAATAGTGAGGTTGGATGTGGACCACAGATCTCAAGGGTTATTGTGAGTCGTTGATCAAACAACAATCTTGTAGTAGATATGGTTTTAGAATTTCGGCAACCAGGAGTTGGAGTGACAAGGAGTTGACCCCTCCACATCGCTGAAACGTGAAAACCTGGTGATTTGGTTGGATGTTAACCGTCTGTCACGGGGTGAAGGTCATATGAGTCAGGAATGAAGGTAGGAGCTAATGGGAGCTAGGCTCTATTTCGGGGTTTAGCAATTCGAAGGACAAGGAGCTTGGCAGAGCTCGCATGCAGGAGTCCTGAAACCCCAAAACATGAAAGGAGTGTTGTTTAAGCCTTAGGTCATAGCCCAAGGTCACCCGATAAGAAGGGGCTAGTTGGAAAAGAATCAACATAGAGGTGTGTGTTGGTTCATAACAGAGAAGGGTGCCGAAAAGGGGGTGAGCGCGCCGGTTTTCTCAAGGCCTGTGCTAGAGGATGAAGGGACCTCTCGATTTGTTCAAAGGGTTCCAGCAAGAGCCCAAAGAGCCATTTTGGCTCAGAAGAAGATTGATCCAGAGACCGGGAGGCCACAGAACCTTGTTGAGGTAGGGGGACTACATCAGTTCCTTGTGTTTGGAACAATTATTCTTTTGAAGCTCATTCCTCCTTTGTAATGTAGCATTCTTTTATTCCTTTCCAAGCTCTTTAAAAAATTGAAAAGGACAAAACAATTAAAAAAAATCAAAAAGAGGGGATGTGAAATATATATTCTTTTTTGGCAACACAATGAGTCGCCCTTGGACAAAGCACATCCTTCTGTTTGTTCGTTAAGAATTGAGATCTAATATGACCTTAGGAATATGTTCTCGCTACATAGAGCTATGTCCTCCTCCATTTGGTTACTCTTCCAAACACATGGAGAATTTGTGTTTCCTCCTGCATCATGAACTTATGTCAATGTCATGCTTCTTGAGTATGATCATCCTACGTGCTCCTCTCCAAGGGAAGTTTAACCCAGCCTGAGTCGGTCTTTTTGCAATTTGTCTCCTACCTTCATGACTGGCTTGTTGGGATTTGTACCTTGGGAGGTGTTCCCCATGTGCTTTTGACCTCCTTTGCACATGAGGGAAGGACATGACACTTTGTACCTTGTACTTTTGTCTATTTTCACTTTGACTTTGGTTAAAGTGAAATTTGGTCACTTTTGGCATAAAGTGATTATTAATTCACAAAGGGGTGAATTTGGAGACATAAGTGGACTTAGTAAACTTAACCCAAAGTGGGTTTATGATTTAGGGATGAATGAGGAGATCTCAACCATTGATTATATTGATCTCCACCATTCATTTTCTAGGTTTCCTTTTGCTTGTCTAAGAGGGGTGCAAAGGTCTAAGGAGGGGCACATTCTTCATTGTGTGTTTTGCTTGTTGAGAGAGGAGCACTTGAGCTTTGGAGATGAGGTATTTTGCATGAGGTTGACTAAGGGAGGCCACTAGCTTTCATTGTTGGGAGCTTGGATCTACTTGCTTCATTTATTTCTTGGATCTATTCTACTTTAGAGAGTGGTGCATTACCTTGGTAGGCTAATTCATTCCCGGTAGGATATATAGCCATTGATTGCAGTGAGGTCAGTTGCAGAGTGAGGACATCTAGTGGAGCTTCATTCCTGTGGAGGATTTTTCATATCTGACATCACAGTTGGAAGTTGGAGTAGATTCAGTGGTTCTGGCATTTTGCATGAGGGACGCACCATTCTGGGGTGCATTTGTTGGATTTGAGCTTGTATATCAGCTCAGTTGGAGTTGTTATTATATCAGGTTCTATATTTTATTGTGTTTACTATAACCCTTCATCTACTTTCCTCATATATACATACATATTCTAAACTGGTTTTCCTTTTGGGGGGGGGTTGTTTGTCCAGGGTCATGTTGACCAAAAATACCTGTGTCTACAAATGTATGACATTAGTCCTTAGATCTATTCATATTTAGTAGTAAATGATGTATTAGGTGTGTTATGTTTATTTGAGTTGCATGTACTAATTTTCCATGACAAAAATGGCATGCTAGAGCACCCAAATTGAGAACATAACCATAACAAATAAGCTTGAAACTATTTGGATTGTTGGCTGTTATAAAATAGCAGAAAACTAATTAAGAGGACAATGAAACTTAGAGCCTCTTTGTGGTCAAAGACAGACCCAGAAGGCAAGTTGATAGGACTTGGAATTTTTACATGGTATCAGAGATTCGGTGGCTGATTTTTAGGACAACATTTTGAGTGGATGTTATATACTTCTTTCTGGCAGATTTTGAGGACAACCATTGAATCATTCAGTGGTTGTTAGAGGGAAGAATTTTTCAGAGGGTTACTGGGTAGTTTGGACACTTAGAGATCAGTCTCTTTTCACAACTACACTATAGGAGTGAGGTGGATTTTTGTGACCTCTTTTCACACCCATTTTGTTGGGAGTGAGGTCAGATTACATTGTCTCTTTTCACACCTGTGGTGACAGGAGTGAGATAGTGTTATCCTTGGTAGTGTGAGCATTAGTTGGGGATTGCAGATTGGCAAAGATGTCAGCATCTCAGATGCGAGTTGAGGATAGGCTAGCTAGGACTAGAAATTGATCATCTTGGAAGGTGAGGATGATATTTGTCTTTGAGGACCTCGAGCTATGGGATATAGTCGAGGGAGTTGTTCTCCCCATTCCTGTCACTACTATCATCTTGGTGGCAGAGTTCAGGAAAATGAACAACAAGGAAAAGAGGACTATTTGTGATGGAGTCTGGGATCACATTATACCCCATTTGATAGGGAAGGCTCATGCATATCAGATGTGGGCATCTTTATGCAACCTATATGAGAGATCCAATGAGAACTATAAGATGGTTCTTCATGACCGACTCATGGGCATTCGTATTCTCAAGGATGAGTCGGTAACTTCATTTCTTGGCAGATACACTCAGATCAAAGACGATCTTGGAGTCGTTAGCGAGGTTGTTGAACCCAACTCTTTGGTGAGGCAAGCTTTGAATAGCTTCACCAAAACATGGGGTCAATTTGTACGTGGCATAGTTGCCAGAGAGGTCATGCCTATATGGGATAGGATGTGGGATGACTTAGTCTAGGAGGAGATCAGATTAGCATCAGAGGCTCATGGATAGAGGCAACAACAACAACAACAGATTGGTCAGGGTGAGGAGGATATTTCTCTTTGGTCAAAGGGAAAGAAGAAGGCCAGTCAAGGTGGTCAGCAAGGTCCCAAGTCTGGGGGCCAACCATAGAGGAGTGGAGGAGAAGAGAGAAGCAGTGGTCAGGGCAGTGGTCAGGGTAGAGATATGAGAAAAGTGAAGTTCTTTGTTTGTAAGAAGTTTAGGCACTATGCTGGACAGTGTCCAAACAAGAAGAAGAAGAAGGGTGGTACAACGACTACAACAGAGGAGGCATACTTTCAGACAGATTTTCAGAGAGAGTGTGTTTTTCATATATGTTGTAGTTTGGTTGAGTCATCACCATGTATCTGTTATATTGATAGCGGGGCATTGAGCCATATGACTAGAGTTCGAGAACATTTTTCTGATCTTAGAGGCCTTGAGGTCAAGATAGATATTTCTCTTGGAGATGATAGAGTAGTCACAGTTGTTGGGATTGGAACAATTGCTTTTAGGAGAAATAAATTTCCACCTATATCCTTTACTGATGTTATTTTTGTCCTTGGGATGAAGAAGAACTTGATTTTAGTTTCCACCATCCAGGATAGATGTCTTGAGGTTACATTCATAGGCACCGAGGTACTGATTCATTGTAGAGGGTATTCACTAGACTTGGGATAGGTGATTGGAGTGAGAGATGGGGATCTGTATAGATTACTTTTCCAGCCACTTACTGCATTGGTGGCTAGTAGCGACAACAACAGATAGTTGTGTGAGTTATGGCATCGTAGGATGGACCACCTAAATCATGGGGCTCTTGGAGGGTTGAAAGAGGTTGTGATCGGAGTGCCACAGATCAACATAGAGCATCAGGATTTTTGTAGAGGGTGTGCGCTTGGCAAATTTGCCAAGGCATCGTTCCCCAACAGTGACAACAAATTAGTTGGGATAGTAGATTTAGTACACATGGATGTGTGTGGGCCCATGACTTGGAATTCCTTGAGTGGTTGTGAGTATTATCTCACATTTATTGATGATTACTCAAGAAATACTTGGATATATTTCCTGGAGGCCAAGAGTGAGGTCTTCGCACGGTTCTAAGAGTTCAAAGCTCTTGTGGAGAACCAATCGAGAAAGGGGATCAAAGTTCTGTGCTCGAATAATGGGGGAGAGTATTCATTGAGATAGTTTGTAGACTTATGTGCATAGCATAGCATCAGGAGACAGATGAACGTACCTTACAACCCCCAGAAGAATGAGGTTGTTGAGAGGAAGAATCGAGCCATTACTGGTGCAGCGAGATCCATGCTACATGATTAGAATTTGCCTTTGCATTTCTGGGTAGAGGCATGTGCTACTGCATTTTATATGCAGAACAAGAGGCCCCATAGTATTTTGGGGAAGATGTCTCCTGAGGAGGCCTTCACTTATAGGAGGCAAGATGTCGAGCACATCAGGATATTTGGGTGATCGAATTTCTCTCATGTCCCCTTGGAGAGGAGGACAAAGCTAGACCCCACAACTCAGTAGGGGATTCTAGTTGGATACTCAAAGATGATGAAAGCCTATTGCATCTACATTCCGCCACTTAGGAAAGTGGTGGTGAGCGGAGATGTCAGATATGAGGAGGATAAGGATTTTGCGAGATCTCTTGAGTTGAGAGTTGGAGTTGAGGATGATGCAGAGTTTCCAGTTGCAGTCTTAGAGGGAGCACAGCCTCATTCGTCAAGTACACCAGTATCAGGGGTGACAGGGTCACCATGCACAGCTTCAGGGTCATAGTCAGAGCATGTTCAGTCAGATGGGGCACAGACTTCAGAGGCAGTACAGACTTCAGGATTGCAGAGTGTTGAGGTGTGTCCCGAAGCCATTACTCTTGGGAAGAGAGACCTTGTTTCTTCGTTGACCACTTCAGGGAAGAGGAGACCTAGATGGTTTTAGGAGACCCTGAAGGAGGCCAGGGAGAATGTAGGGGAGCCCAAGAGCTAGATCAGAGAGAGGAGGCCACCAGTCAAATTGGAAGCATACCTAGCACTTGTGAAGAGTACCAGGGATACTGAGCCACAAACATTTACGCAGGCAGTGGACCATCAGGTCTGGAGAGAGGCCATGGTCAAGGAGTATGACTCCATTGTGCGCAATGATGTCTGGGATGTGGTTTTGAGGTCAGTGGGCAAGTCACTTGTGACTTTCAGGTGGTTGTACAAGACCAAGATTGCTGCAGATGGAAGCGTGGAGAAACACAAGGCCCATTTTGTGGCACAAGGCTTCTCACAGATTGAGGGAGTCAACTATGATGAGACTTTCGCACCAGTTGCAAGATACACTTCTATCAGAACTATCATTTCCATAGTAGCAGAGATGGGTTGGCGCATTCATCAGATGGATGTGAAAACTACATTTCTGAATGGAATTATTGAGGAGGAGGTGTACATATAGCAGCCACATGGTTTTGAGGTGAGTGACAGGGAGACTCATGTGTGCCTTCTGAGAAATTCACTATATGTACTAAAGCAAGCTCCCCAAGCTTGGTATTCACAGATTGATACTTATTTTCTTCATATGGGCTTCGAGAAGAGCGATGATGATCCAAACCTCTATTTCATTATTAGGGGTGAGGACACACTCATTCTCATTTTGTATGTGGATGATATATTCATTACTGGAGCCGAGGATCTCATGGCTAAGTGCAAGCTAGGACTTGCATCAGAGGTTGAGATGAGTGATATCAGTTTGATGCACTACTTTCTAGGTATGGAGGTATGGCAGGAGGAGGGTCACATATTTCTCAGGCAGGGGAAGTATGGAGCAGATATTTTGAGTAGATTTTAGATGGAGGACTGCATACCCATGTCTACACATATGATCACCAACTGGAAGAAGCTTGGTGCTTCAGATATCTAGTTGGTGGATGCCACAGTATACAGGTAGTTGATCGGTTCACTTATGTATCTGGTTAACACCAGACCAGATATATGTTTTGTCGTGAATGCACTCAGCCAGTACATGGTTGAGTTGAGGAGTGTTCACATGGTTGGGGAAAAATACATCTTGAGATATGTTGCTGGGACAGTGGAATTTGGCCTAGACTATGCCAGGGGAGATGGATTCAATTTGGTTGGCTACACAAATTCAGACTGGGTAGGATGCACTGCTGACAGGAAAAGCACCTTAGGGTGTTGCTTTAGTTTGGAGTCAGGACTTGTTTCCTGGTTCAACCGGAAGCAGAAGTCAGTTGCTTTGAGTTCGGCTGAGGTAGAGTATCTGAAAGCTAGTCAGGCCAATTGTGAGGCCATTTGGCTTCACAAGATATTGGTTGATTTATTCAGTCAGGAGATGTCTCCGACTATCATTCACTGTGATAATTTGAGTTGCATAAAAACCTCTGAGAATCCAGTGTTTCATGACCGCTCGAAGCATATTAGGATCAGGTACCACTTCATTCATGACTAGGTTTAGAGAGGGGCAGTTCAGTTGCAGTATATATCTATAGATGATCAGGTAGTAGATATTCTCACCAATGTCTTGCCACGGGGCAAGCATGTCTTCTTCATAGACAAGATGGGCTTGCTGAGGAACACCTTCCTTGGTAAGAGGGAGTGTTGAGATTTGTACCTTGGGAGGTGTTCCCCATATGCTTTTGACCTCCTTAGCACATGAGGGAAGGACATACACTTTGTACCTTGTACTTTTGTCTATTTTCACTATGACTTTGGTTAAAGTGAAATTTGGCATAAAGTGATTATTAATTCACAAAGGGGTGAATTTGGAGACATAAGTGGACTTAGGAAACTTAACCCTAAGTGGTTTTATGATATAGGGATGAATGAGAAGATCTCAACCATTTATTATATTGATCTTCACCATTCATTTCCTAGGTTTCCTTTTTCTTGTCTAAGAGGGGCGCAAAGGTCTAAGGAGGGGCACATTCTTCATTGTGTGTTTTGATTGTTGAGAGAGGAGCACTTGAGCTTTGGAGATGAGGTCTTTTGCATGAAGTTGAGTGAGGGAGGCTGCTAGATTTCATTGTTGGGAGCTTGGAGCTTCTTGCTTCATTTATTTCTTGGATTTATTCTACTTCAGAGAGGGGCACATTAGCTTGGCAAGCTAATTCATTCGTGGTAGGATATCTAGCCATTAGATTGCAGTGAGGTCAGTTGCAGAGTGAGGATATCTATTGGAGCTTCATTCTTGTGGAGGGGTTTTCAGATATGGCATCACAGTTGGCAGTTGGAGTAGATTCAGTGGTTCTGGCAGTTTGCATGAGGGGTGCACCATTCTGGGGTGCATTTGTTGGATTTGAGCTTGTATATCATCTCAATTGGAGTTATTATGTTTACAGTAACCCTTCATCTTCTTTCCTCATATATACATACATATTCTAAACTGGTTTTCCCTAGGGGGGTTTTGTCTAGGGTCATGTTGACAAAAAATACCTGTGTCTACAAATGCATGATATTAGTCCTTAGATATGTTCATATTAAGCAGTAAACGATGTATTAGGTGTGTTATGTTTATTTGAGTTACATGTACTAATTTTCTATGACAAAAACAGCATGCTAGAGCACCCAAATTGAGAACAAAACCATAACAAATCAGCTTGAAAGTATTTGGACTAGAAGACAGTGAAACTTAGAGCCTCTCTATGGTCAAAGACAGACCCAGAAGGCAAGTTGATAGGACCTGGAATTTTCACACGACCATCCCAAAAGTCTGATCAAGTCCTTGTTCGAAATCAATGAAGTTCTTTGCATGATCATCGAGATTCTCTTGTCTTTTCCCAACCAGTCGTCAAAGACCACTGGGTAGTGAACTCATACACTCACATTGTACTCCTACTCGAGTTTTGAAGATCTTGGAGTTGTTGCTCGAGCTCTGAAGACGTCATATGAAATGTATGCTTGTATCTTTATGTTTATTTGTCTTTGAAGATAGGCCAACCTTGGAAGAGGTTTGAAGTCAGCGAAGCCTTCAAGCGCGAGAGGATCATCACCGAACGCGGAGTAAAGGTATAGTTACATGATCCTTCTCATTTTTGGGGTAGTTAGAAAAGTAGAAGACTTTTAAACGGTTAATGACTTGTCTACATTGTAAACCCTGGTGTAGCCATAGGGGTTTTTTGCCACTGG
Source organism: Picea abies (assembly GCA_900067695.1). Lineage (NCBI taxonomy): Eukaryota > Viridiplantae > Streptophyta > Pinopsida > Pinales > Pinaceae > Picea > Picea abies. The sequence goes on from CBVK0100830497.1 coordinate 9,080, forward strand.
CATTAATAATGTATAAAGATTACTATTTGATTAAAAAATTAGTATAAATAATTAAAGGAGTGGATTTCCAAAAAGCTATTTAAAAATATGAATATGAAAAATTAAATATTTTCTAAATAAAATAATATAATATTTAATAATTACTTAAAATCCTCTATTCTCTACCAATGAAATTAAAATAACTTTCAAATTTATTAATTTATTTTCAATTTATTTTTTTCCTTTTAATGCTCAATCTACTAACCTGTAACTGCTCATGCTGGCCAAGGAGAAATAACAAGTGTATGTGCAAAACCTGAATAAGATATACGATTCAACTTCTTGTTGCATGCTGTTTCTAGACATATCAATAACGGTAAACGACCGTAATCCAATACATCTAAATACTAAAAACATTATTATCTTCTCATTTTTTTCACAAATAAACGATACTAATTCCATAAATCCTGTATCCGCTAGAAATTTTTGTTATGTGGAGTGGGTTCAAATAGTGAAAAATAAACGTTACTAATTCCATAAATCCTGTATCCGCGAGATATTTTTGTTATGTGGAGTGGTTGCAAATACTCAATTGTATTGGGGTTTTAAAACAAGTAATTAAAATTGGATTTTAAAATCGAATTAGGTATAATTGAAATAAAAAATTAATGAAAAGTTTTCATTATGCAAAAAAATCTCCTTGAATGATTTTTTAAAAAACATTGGGAAAGTTTTTATTAAATATTAATCAAGCGTTAATTGTACACAGTGAACATTTTACCTGGTATGTCTCAAAAAACATTTCAATTCATGCATGGTCAAATCCGCTACATGGAAAACGATAACACAATTCATAAATGCCCTCATAAATGCCCTAAAGCATTTCAATTCATGCTTGATCGAGTCTAATAAAATCCGTCGACAGAACCTAAACATAACATCGATAGAGGCAGAGACGTTTCACTTGTAAACCCAAAAGACGTTAAAGTTTCACTGGTAAACATACCATATTGAAAGTTTCACTGATAAACCCTATTAAATTATTCTTGATCAATTCAGCGTACCTAGACGACAATCCCAGCCAGTGGATTTAATGATTTGACATGAATATCAGAACCAAGGAATGTATACGTTTATTGTTCAACTGACTTTCATATCAGGTCTTGGTTCAAAGGAATAAATCCATGTACTGTTGGAGACAGTGCTATCGTCTTGTAGAGGACAGCTCGGAAGCCAACTCCACGCGTTTTCAGTTAAAATGTAAGCGGCCATTTCCATACTTCTGTCGTCTTGTAGAGGACAGCTCGGAAGCCAACTCCACGAGTTTTCGGTTAAACTGTAAACGGCCACTTCCATACTTCTACGGCCTCTGATGCACACACAATCTCCCACACCTACAAACTGAAAAGACCTCTCCAGAGGCCAAATCCTCTTTACATCCTCGCGAATCAATGGAGGCATCCTTGCAATCTCCAACCACGATGCGTCGATGTGGGAGTCCACATTCACCTTCTGAAGCTCCCAGATATGTACCTCCCGTAAAATCTTACTGTCGTTTTCCAAGACCCACCCTACCAATAAAACCCTAGATCCACAGGCAACCAGGTTATCGAACATATTACCGTTACCCAAGTCTGGTGGCAACGGAGCAAAGAGGGAACTGTCGTTTTGCAGGCTCAAACCAACAATGCCCCGCGTCCGTACATTGTCCTCGAAGGTGGCCTTACAATAGAAGTATCCGTCGCTGAATAGCATCCTTTGCCCCATTACTGACACCCTATCAGGAACATACCTTGCGGTGGTCCAAGATTTCTCAGACGAATCGTAGATTTCAACACTTTGTATAAGAGTGCCAACTCCCTGTTCGTCCCTTGGAACCAGGCAGACTGCAACAACTTTGTAAGTCTGTAGATCGCCGTCACACTCCCCTGCCACTATGCCTTTCGCGACCATGGATGACGGTGCCCTAATGGATGACGGTGCGGGAAGTATTACCGACCTTCTTGTGAGAGGATTGCAAACAATTAGGTCGTTTTGTTTATGTATGTTGACAAACAACAGGCCTGTGGCTGATCCGTGGTAATAAGCATCAGAAACCCATTTGTTTATAAAGCGAAGGGAGAGGTAAGGCTTCCACATCCTTGTGGAAAAGCAGTAGGCCCAACAACGAAATCGACAGTCCAGGTCGCACAGAACCAACCATGGCTTTTTATTTGAAGGGAAATCAGCCCATTGGGTAGTTATGAATCGGGTTGATGTAAGGAAAGCATTCCATTGTCGGCAAACGCTGCGAAACCTACATATGCATTCAACTGGCAACCGCTTCAATATCTCTTGTTTCAAACTATCAGGCAACTCGGAGCATGATCTAACCTCTCGCGTTTCCATCACAGACAACACTAACCCAAAACTAACGAGAAAAGCTGATTTTAGGGTTTAAATGTACCTCCTACTCAGCCTACTCAAAGGAATAAAAAAACACAGATCTGAATTGAGAGGAACTCCATTCTCCTTTTCCATTTGCTCATATTGAATTTATAAGACCAGGATGATGTATGCCAATTGATAGATTGAGAGGTTATGATTTCATTTATTATTTATTAAATTATTTTTTTAATATTTTGATAAATAATAAAGAATAATTGGAAAGAAATTAAAAAAATATTAATTTAATAATTATTTTAAATAATTATTGAGAAATATAAAATTAAAAATTAAATTATTTAATAAATATTATGGGATAAAAAGGTATATATCAGATATTGTAAAAAGCTAATAAGAATTTGGTCTAACTTCAAGTCATAGTAATGTTATTATTATTTGTGTAGTTTATTTATTGTATTAATTAATTAATTTATTAAATTATTTAACAAATATTATGGGATAACTTCAAATCATAGTAATGTTATTGTTATTTGTGTAGTTTATTTCTTGTATTAATTAATTAATTTATTAAATTACTTAACAAATATTATAGGATAAAAAGGTATATTTTAGATATTGTAAAAAGCAAATGAAAAGTTGGTCTAACTTCAAATCATAGTAATGTTATTGTTATTTCTGTAGTTTATTTATTGCATTAATAGAGATATTATTATTTCTGTAGTTTATTTATTACATTAATAAAATGACGAGTTATTAGAGATCTTGTTAATTGTGCAATTTATTTATTGGATCTGTGTAGTTTATTTATTGCATTAATAAACTAATGAGTTATTAGAAATCTAGTTACTTGTGCAATTTATAATTTATTTATTGGACTGATAAAATGATGCATTAGCTATCCAAGCTTTACAACAGAAACTTTAAACAACTGTTGGTAAATCATAAAGCTAAAGAAATCACTTGAAAAAATATTACCTAATAAGAAGCCATAATTTTTGTTATTATAGCAAAAAAATACTACCAATAAAATGCTATAAATTTTTTTTATTATAGGAAGTGGAGAAGTTGTTAAAATATGGAGCTATGAACATAAAATATTTTGTTATTTGTGTAATTTATCTATTAATTTTTTTATTATAGGAAGTGGAGAAGTTGTTAAAATATGGAGTTATGAATATAAAATATTTTCTTGTTATTTGTGTAGTTTATTTATTGATGTTAAATGATGCTTTGGAAATTTTGTATATTGAATTTATAAAAATTCCATTCTCTATTTGTTCATACTAAGCAAACATTGTAAAATAAAGAACCTAGTTAAACAAATACTATGAGTTAAGAGGTCATAATTTCATTTATTATAGGAAGTGTAGGAGAAGTTGTTACATAATGGCCCACAAGAATGTGAGATATTATTGTTGATTGTCCCCTTTATTTATTTATTGCACTAGTTATTCAAGCTCAAGATTGAAACCCTAAACCATCATTATAAACTATAAGGCTAAAAAAAACACCTCGACAAATACTACAGGTTAAAAGGTCAGAATTTCATTTATTGTAGGAAGTGAACAAGGGTTGTATCTTATGGAACAAGGGAAATGAGAAATATTATTGTTACTTGTGTAGTTTATTTATTAGATTAATTTAAGTGGACAAACTTGAAATTTTTTAAAGTTTTCCCTTCCACAAGAAAAAAAGAGTAATAAGTTACTTACAAAATTAAGTTTGTCCACTTATTAGCTCACTCATTATTTATTGCATTAATAAAGGAGCTATAAACTCATGATAAAAGAGATGTTTTCCATGAAAATGTAGGTCAATGTTTCTAAAGTAAATAAAATAAAATGAAAAACAAAAAAAAATGGCACAATAGATTCATGGTAACCAATCTAGATATTTAATTTTGTTTTATGTGTTTTTGGGATTAATAGGTTTTTGTAAGATCTATTTATGACTTCTTTCACTATCAAATCTATTTCATTATCAAATCTATTTGTTAATAAAACTTAATAAAACTTAGATGTTTTAAATACTAAAATATTAAATGTCAATTATTTTGTACTTTTAAGTATTTAGTAGATTTAAGATTAAGGAAGAAAAAAAGGTGTTGTTACATTTGTTGTAGCTTCATATCTTGTGTCATAAAAATGTTGGTTAGTCAATAAAATTAATAAAAGAAAATGAAAAAAAGGAAAAAAATAATCATTTTAAAATAGATTATCATAATTCTCACTTTAATTTATAATTATATGTTTATCTTTATTTAATATTAATAGATCCTTGTTAAGATGTATCTACCGTATACATATTATATTATAGAATTATAAATACTATTTGCTAAAAAAACCGTAGATATTTTAATCATATAAAATAATATATGTTTATTTTGTAATAATTGTAGGTGTTGAATAAATTTAAAGTTAAGAATGATCTATGTTAGCCATGTTTCAATAGTATTAATCGGTTAATATATTCTAACAAGAAATCATTATTCTATAATTAATTAATCACAATAACCACCATATTTAAATAACACTATTCAAGTTATACAATATGTAACATTCCCAAGTTGAACCACGGAACATTACTTGAGGAATAACACATAAAAAAAAGCTTCTTGCAAATTTATTTGTTGTAGCTTGTCACAACTTAAACACAAATTCAACTAATTTATGATACCTATAATTAAATGAAATTCTAAACAAGCATAAATGAGACTAATAAAATGTCTATAACAACCCTATAAAACCATTCTCTTACAGAGAGTAAATGCATAGCCATAAACTCATAAATAACTCAACAAAAATAGATAAACAATTATCTTTATAAAATGTTTATGCAACTTGGGAAGAACGTTCCACCCAACCATAGAACTACTATTCCAAATCTCAACCGCAATTCACAAAAGAAGGGTGCCTCTCACAATAGCTCACTAGCACATAACCCACTGGTTATGTCCTACGGTTATCCAAAATTTCTTCCAGCTCTCTTCCTCTTGACCTTCCCAAACCAATGAATGTACCCCATCATTGCTCTCAGTCCATAGAGCATCCCATTCTGAGGCTCATGCATAGATACTCCTAGATTAATAACTAATAGTATAATTATTAATTATTAATAATATTATTAATATAAATAATAATAAATAGTTATTATAATTACTAGGGATGCATAGTTTCATTGATGATCACCATATGTGCCTTTAAGTTCTCTATATATTTGACACATTGATCATTGAAATAATCAATCTATCTGATCATCTCATATAAATAAATCAACATGGTATTAGAGAGGGACTCGGTTTGACGCCCTCAAAAGGGGGGCCAGGAAAATGAGAGAGATAGCTTGTGTTTTGTGTGAAGATTTCTAACATTGTAATTGATTTTTTATTGTGTGCATATTGAAGTGAAAAGTGTGGAGATCCTTCAAGGCATGGAACAAAAGTATGGTTGGTGTGACAGTAGCCATTTTGGACCATGAGACTTCAAGGAAAAAGAAAAGAGGGAGTCAACATTTGTGAGTAGAACATGGTGATAATGTCGAGTATCCAGCGAGAGGAGTTGGGACAACTTCATTCCAACTAGATTCCAGATATATTCTTCATATACGAGATGTTTTGTATCTACGAAGGTTGAAGAAGAACCTGCCTTATACCTCAACATTTTAGGATAGATTCTATAGAGTTTCATTTGTGAATGGATAGGTTATTGTATGGCCTAAGGGATCAAGTATAGACTCTGCAACAATGATTGGTGTTCGAGAGGGAGGTCTATACATATTTTTTGGATGTCCAACCCAGGCATTGGTACATGACAACATCAGAGTGTGTGAGCTATTGAATTGGGAAGACATTCTTCCAGATTGTTCATGCTGATTTGACTATGGGAGAATGATAAATTCACTCATGGATCCATACGGGTTTGACTAGTGGTGAATGTCCCAGGCATAGTCTTTCTCTTTATTCATGTTGATTTGACAAGGAGTGGAAAATACTCAAGGTGTTGATGTTTCTCTAGGTGGTTGTATCGGACATACATTCTCCCAGAGTGGTCAAGCTGATTTGACTAAGGAGAATGATACATCCACTCACAAGATTAGCCATGATGATTTTTCTAGTGGTGAATGGCCCAAGGCATTGATGGTCTCCATCTATTAGCATCGGGAAGACATCCTCCCTGTGTGTCCATGCTAACTTGGATGAGGAGCATGATACATTCACTCACAATATTAGTCATGCCAACTTGGCTAGTGATGAATGGCCTAGGTGTAGCCTTAGAGACTCGAGGTGCTATCACATGTATACTCCAAGTTGGAGCAATCTATACTAACTAGAAGTGCATGTGAGGAGAAGTATACATAAACTAGGTGCATGCGAGATATTATTACATCAAAAAAGGCTCATTGACAAGTGTGAGATAAATTTGTCCTCAAAGTTCGAAATCAAGAATATTGGTGTGATGCAAAATTTATCCTTCGTCGAGAAGGAGTTTTAAAGTTAGAGGCATCAAGAAAACATTCTCTTAGATTGGTTATGTTGATTTGACCAAGGGATAATAATACATCCACTCACGGGGATTTGCTAGTGGTGAATGATCGAGGTGTAGTCTTTCTCCTTAGTCATGTTGATTTGACTAGGAGTGATAAAATACTAGAGATGCTAGATGCTATCACACGTGGACTGAGAGTGAGATTGATCTCAGAGATTGTTAGTTGGCTCATAGGGAGAGTTGCAGAGGGAGTTCCCCCTCAGGTTCAGGTGCAAGAAAAAAATCTTCGAGGATTGATAGAACAAGTTTCATGAGTCTAGGGAAAAGTTTGTATACTTTAGAGACAATCTTGGCATGTTGCAGAATGTCTCTCTCGCTGAGAGGGAATTTTGATGTTTGAGTAGCATCGAGCAGGCATTCTCCGAGATTAATAATTAATAATATAATAATTAATAATATTATTAATATATAATAATAATAATAACAAATAGTTATTATAATTGTTAAAGATGCATCCTTTCATCGATGGTCACCATATGTGCCTTTAGGTTCTCTATATATTTGGCACATTCATCATTGTAATAATCAATCTATCTCATCATCTCATATAAAAAAGTCAACACATAGGTGTGATGAAGGACTTTTCAAAACTCTTCAATGTTTTTGATTCTCCCAAATCGCTTATAGGTGCAAGGTGAATGTCTTACTCTAGAGAGGAAATATTCCAAGTGTGAGTGTTTCATGGAAAACTGCACAGGAGACCTAGCTAAAGCATATGCAAACAAAGTTTATCAAGAAAAGAAAGAGAGAGACAATATGAAGAATGAGAATCAATGTATATTATGATATAATTAATGAGTGAGTGATATTCACTCATATTGGAAATGGAATCCTATAATTAGGAATGCATGCATAATAGTGATGGTATAAAATTAGAAAGTCTAAAATAGAACTAGTCAATTAACTCCCACTCAACTAGTGTGTCGAAAATAGAAATTTCTCCAACAACCCCTTTGAAGATCACTATGGAGTAAAAAATGAGTTCTGACTACTAGGCCATATTAGGTACTCATGTACAATCCAACTAATGAAGACTGAATAAAAAATAGGAAAGAGGGAAAACCACGTGGGAACAATGTTAAATTATGAGCTTGATTTCTTATGTGGATTAATTCTTTTATTTTCTTCAATACTTTGATTTCATGTTAATACACTTCAATAATTCCAAATCATAATCGAATAGAAATAATTATGTATATAAGTAAACATGCATATCAACAACACATATACCCTGGGGAAACCCTGTATAGTGAGAAAAACCCCAGCAAACAATATTCCTTTATTGCATTAATAATGTAAGATCTCTTACAAATATCCACCATAAATGTTCTACTCTCAAAGAGCTTGCCAAGATGACTCTAAACTGACAAAGACTTACAAGACCTTGTTGGAATACACCTCTGATATGCTTCCTCTTTATCACTGATGTGGTCCTCTATTACTTCACCCTCAACCTGCATATGAAAACTGTGTTTCAAAACTGTGTTGAAGAGAGGGTTCGACCTCTTCTTATATAGGCTGAAGAGTGGAAGAGGAGAAGCTTGAAATAGTAACCTGATTGCGTGCATTAAAAATAACTCAGCTTCATGCTTTAGTTCAAAATTACAAATAAACTTGATATTGATTACAACTCAGCTTTACACATTAGTTCGAACTCAGAACTAGACTTGAGATTGGTTACAACTTAGCATTACACTTTAGTTCAAACTTATAACTAGACTTGAGACTGAAATGCTTTAGTTCAAACTTAGAACTAGACTTAAGAGTTTAGTGGCAACTCAACATTACACTTTAGTTCTAAAATAGAACTAGACTCAATACTTTAGTTGCAACTCAACATTACACTCTAGTTCTAAAATAGAACTAGACTGAAGACTTTATTTGAAACTCAACATTACACTTTTGTTCTAAAATAGAACTAGACTCAAGACTTTAGTTACAACTCTTGACAAGGCAATTCGAAATTCTCTTCATGGTGGATAATGTTTACACGTGCCAATGCGCTAGATCAATACAATTGCATAATTTGCAATATTAGGCATATCGTTTGTTTCTAGCTCATAGGAATTTTATATTCAACCTAACTGTTTCTATATGCCTTGAATTTTTCTCATGGCTCACAAGGTTTGACTAGGCTCACAGAGTTTGTATGTTGCCCCTGACTTTTGTACTAGTTTGTCTATGCTCACAGAGGTTGTATGTTCCCCCTCACTTTTGAACTAGACTATCTATACTCATAGAGGTTCTACGTTCCCCCTAACTTTTGCATTAGACTCACGTAGAATATCGTTTGTCCTGACTTTTGGTTTGACTCATAGAGGTTGTAATTTCCCCCTAGATTTTTTCAATACCTCAGAAGATTGGTTGATTCTCCAAATCTCCCTAGCTAGCCTTAGGGTGGCCCATATGGCCTCTCATTGGAGAATGACTATCAATGCTGCCAAATTTAACACTCCCCCTTAGCGAGGGAGTCATTCTCAACCACACCAATATTGCCTCTTAGTTGCACAAACTATCTTGAGGTCAAAGGCTTGGTCAGGATATCAACTACCTACTCGCTCGTGGCTATGAACTGTAACTTTACAGTTTTTCTCTGGAACAAGTCTTGGATGTGGTCATACCTCATGTCAATATGTTTTGACCTGTTGTGAAATATTGGGTTCTTTGTTAATTTTATGTGACTTTGATTATCATAGTGAACCACCATCGTCTTGAGCTTGTCACCAAACAACCCAAAAACCAATTTTCTAATCCATATTACTTTTTTTCTAGCATCACTTATTGTAATGTACTCAGCCTCTATTGTACTCTGTGCAATGGATCCCTTCTTCCATATTGACCTAGAGATCATAGTGGATCCTAAACTGAAGTAGTATCCTAAAGTAATATTCCGATCCACTGGGATTCCTTCTCAGTCAACATATGCATACCCATGAAGAAATAAACCACCACTGTATGTATATCACATACCATAAGTAATGGTCCCTCTGAGATATATCAAGATGTTATTTTCTACCACCCAGTGTCTCTGTCTCGATTCAGTCATGAACTAGCTCATTACAATCACTACATAGCATATATCTGGCCTAGTCTGGATCATGTACATCAATGATCCTATCAGCTGACTATACATGCTGGGATCCACCAAATTTGAACCTGTATTATAATCATGCAGCTTCTTCAGGTTGGTAACCATAAGAGTAGACATGGATTTTCAATCCATGATACCAAACCTCTTTAGTACATCCACTGTGTATTTTCCTTGTGCCATAAATATCTCACCCATTCTTTGCCACACTTCTAATCCTAGGAAGTAATGCATCAAGCCTAAGTCTTTCATCTCGAATTCTGAGGTTAGATCTCTCTTAAACCAGTCTATTATCCCTTCATATCCTATTAGAAAGAGATCATCAACATACAGGATTAGTATAACAGGTTGGTTACCTCTTACCTTGAAGTATAGATTTGCATCAACATCACTTTTCTGAAATCCCAGACTTTTAAGAAAGCCATCAATCCTATCATACCAAACTCTGGGAGCCTACTTAAGACCAGACAAGGCCTTCCTTACCTTGCATATATGAGTTCTTTTGTTATGCAATATAAAACAATCTAGTTGTTGCACAAAGACCTCCTGTTCAATCTTTCCATTCAAGAATGTTGTTTTTACATCCATCTGATGTAGCTTCCAACCAAGTACGAAAGTTGAAGAAATAATAGCTCGAATGGAGGTGTACTTGGCTACAGGGGCAAAAGTCTCTTCGTAGTCGATTCCCTCTTTCTGAGTGAAGCCTCTGGATACAAATATTGCTTTGAAATTTTCCATACTTCCATCATCTGCATGTTTGATCTTATAGATCCATTTGGAAGAAACCATTGATTTGTCTTTTGGCCTTGACACAATGTCCCAAACATTGTTCTTTATAATAGACCTGCATTCCTCAAGCATGGCATCCTTCCATTCTTGTAATTTATCAAATTCTTCAAATGAATAAGGTTCAACATCACTAATGATTCTCATTAGTGCAACATAGCCTCCAAACTTGTGAGGCCTCTTCCTTTCCCTGAAAGTTCCTTTGGGAGAAACTATCCTTTCTACTTCCCGCACTATTTATTTAAGCCACCTTGGCTTTCTTTTGGCTAGAGGTTATTCAAGAGTTCTTTCTAACACTTCAGTGGGTTCTAGGGGATCATTACTTGGACCTTCATGAGGTTCCTCCCTTTGATCATCTGAATCTTCATTTTTAGAAGAGGGTGAAGCTGGTTGAACTACTTCTAAATCCTACTGAAGCTCTCTTCATTTCTTATATGCGGCTTCCTCATGGAAAGTCACATCTCTTCTTACCTATATTTTCCTCTGACCTAGTACATAAATCCTATAAGCCTTGGAGTTCTCACTGTACCCCACATAAACTCGTTTCTTTCCTGAGGGTTCCATATTTGTCCTCTTTTCCTTAGGGACATGAATATACACAGAACATCCAAATATCCGTAGATGACCTACTTCAGGTTTGATCCCTGAGAAGACTTCTTCAGGAGTCTTTTCCTTCAAAATAGCATGTGGAAATATGTTTTGAATATACATGGCAGTGGAGGTAGCTTCTTCCCATAAAGAACTTTGGAGATCCTGGTCTTCTTTTCAATAAAGGCTTTGTACTCTTTGAATTGATCAAATGTGTCACTTTTAACTTTAAGAAAATATATCCAAATTTTTCTTGAGTAATCATCAATAAAAATGACATAATACAAACAACCACTGAGTGAGGGAGATGACATGGGGACACATACATCAAAATGAACTAGATCTAAGATTCCTCAAGCTCTTTTGTCACTACTAGGAAATACGTTCTTTATATTTTTACCTAGCAAGCATCCCTTACAAATTTCATTTTTACTAAGAGAAATAGAGTGCATGCCACATACCATGTTCTGTAGATCTAGAAGATATTTTTAATGAAGATATCCAGGTCTTCTGTGCCACAACTCATTGGACCTAGTCATATCATGATCCAATGCCTGAATTGACTGTCCTGATACGACATACAGTCCTCAACTACGAGTTCCAATGGGTTCTATTGTACTTAAGTGGCTAACTTTAGCCCATAGTAGTGCCTTCATGTCCTTGAAGATCACCCAATATCCCTTGTCCTCAAGGGTTGCAACTGATAGTAGATTCTTCATGAGCCCTAGAACATAGAATACTTCATCAACATGAAGTCTAGCCCCCGATTCCAATCTGAAGGATATAGAGCCTACTACCTCTATCTTGTAACATTTTTCATCCCCAAGATCGACCTTCTCTACAAAATATTTTTTCTTGAAATCTAAGAGGATCTCCTTGTACCCTATCATGTTCTTTGATGCACCACTGTATACTAACCAAGTCTTCAGCCCCATGGCAACTGAACTAGATAAGGAAGAAACCAAATTGTATTCTTTCCTATTTTCTTTCTCATTAGAAGGACTTTTCTGATTTCTTTTGGATTCATCATCCTCAATAGTTGAGGCATGATGTTTCCCTTTCCTAGGATATTTTTTTCTAAACCAACAAGCTTTAGCAAAATGACCCAACTTATTACAACTAAAGCATTTGATGTTAGATGTATCAATATTATTTCCTTTGAATGTACCTTTGGTGTATGGCTTCCACTGAGAGCCTTTCTGGAAAGTGCCTTTCTTCTTTCCCTTTAATCTTGATGATAAAGTTGAATGATCTTCTTTCGTTGGCTCACTCCTGGTAGTTGTGTGACTCTCCTCCTGGATGGAATCATTCCATAACCTCTCAAACATGGACTGAATCTGTCTCCCACTTACATTGTATAATAAGGTCTCCCATGAAGAAGGAAGACCGTAAAAAATGGCCTAAACTAAATCATCATCGTCCACTATTACCCCTGTGACCAAAGATGATCTCTAATCTGAGCTATCTTGGAACACAAATATGCCATTGATTCACCTTTCTCCATATTCAAATACATAAGCTTGTGCTTAAGTGTCCTCTTCTGACTTTGAGACTGTTTCTCATATAGATTCACCAAGGTATCCATACAACCCTTGGAATTCATCAACGAAGTCATTGCATATATTATACTATCATTGACTGAGTCAAAGATGATTCACTTAGCCTTTTCTTGAATCTTCCTAAAGGTCATTCTTCCTACATTATTCATTGGTTCCTTCACCATTGTGGTCACATACTACTCAAGATCATGCTCTTGCAACATATTTGTTATACAGAGCTTCCACACATTAAATTTGGTAGCTCCTTCGAGCCTATCTTTGGCCCTGACTAAAATGGAGGATGCCATGGTCCTCACACTGGAAACTTAATCAATATTGCTTGGATATTTGTGTACCTACTACTTCACTTCAACACGTTTATCACACCCCAAGCTCTGATACCATGTTAAATTATGAGCTTGATTTCTTATGCGGATTAATTCTTTTATTTTCTTCAATACTTTGATCCATCTTAATACACTTCAAAAATTCCAAATCATAATCAAACATAAATAATTATGTAGATAAGTAAATATGCATATCAAAATCACATATACCATGGGGAAACCCTGTACAAGGATAAAATCCCCAGCAAACAATATTCCGTTACTTCATTAATAATGTAAGATCTCTTACAAATATCCACCATGAATGTTTTGCTCTCAAAGAGATTGCCAAGATGAATTTGACCTGACAAAGACTTACAAGACCTTGCTGAAATATACCTCTAATATGCTACCTCTTTATCACTGATGTGCTCCTCTATCACTTCACCCTCAACTTGTATATGAAAACTGTGTTTCAAAACTGTGTTGAAGAGAGGGTTCAACCTCTTCTTATATAGGCTGAAGAGGGGAATATGGGAAGTTCGAAATAGTAATCTGATTGCATGCATTAAACATAACTCAGCTTCATGCTTTAGTTCAAACTTAGAACTAGACTTGACATTAGTTACAACTCAGCTTTACATTTTAGTTCGAACTCAGAAGTAGACTTGAGATTGGTTAAAACTCAACATTACACTTTAGTTTGAACTTAGAACTAGACTTGATACTGACATGATTTAGTTTGAACTTACAACCAGACTTAAGACTTTACTTGCAACTCAACATTACACTTTAGTTATAAAATAAAACTAGACTCAAAACTTTAGTTGCAACTCAACATTAATCTTTAGTTCTAAAATAGAACTAGACTCAAGAATTTAGTTACAACTCTTGACAAGGCAATTCAAAATTCTCTTCATGGTGGATAATTTTTACACGTCCCAACACACTAGATCAATACAATTACATCATTTTGAATATTAGGAATATTGTTTGTTTCTAGCTCATAGGAATTTTATATTCAACCTAACTTTTTCTAGATGCCTTGACTTGTTCTCATGGCTCGCAAGGTTTGACGAGGCTCACAGAGGTTGTATGGTCCCCCTCACTTTTTACTAGTCTGTCTATTCTCATAGAGGTTGTATGTTCCCCGTGAATTTCGCACTAGATTGTCTATGCTTACAAAGGTTGTACGTTCCCCCTACCTTTTTCATTAGAATCACATATCATCTTGTTAGTCCTAACTTTTTCTTTGTCTCACAGAGGTTGTACATTACCCATGGCTTTTTTTAATACCTCACAAGAATGGTTGATTCTCCAAATCTCTTTGGCTAGCCTCAAGGTGGCCCATATGGCCTCTCATTGGAGAATGACTGTCTA
>CBVK0100830498.1:0-11259 GCA_900067695.1 Picea abies
CTAGGAAACTTTATTCTTCACTACAAGACGATCCCACAAATTCTCAAACTTCTACTCACTGAAATTCTTCATGACGATGTAGAAATATTTATGGATTTGATGAAGTCCTTTGGAAAATTTATGGGCCTTGTATCTCTTGATCTTGTGGACCTGCATGCACCTAAAAATATTCCTTTCTGGTGGAAGTTGAACCATGATCCTTGTGCATGGCTTCTTTCCATAATGGATTTCCCACAGCCTTATTGTAGGTTTTCATATCAATAGATTGAACCATGTAGCAATGCATGGGCATCACACATTCTAAAGATGAAAGTACATATGAAGACTCCTTTTGCTGAGATCGAGTCCTCCTTGAATCCAATGGATTCCCTACAAGGATACATGTTGTCTGAAGTGTGAACTATTCCTTTTTGGGCATTTGTTGAAGCTTCAACATTGGATTCTTATTTGGTTGTACTACCTTCTTATTTCCATGTACAAAATCTGATTGTATGGAAGCATCTCTGATGTTTGAAATTGATGGAAGCACAAGAGTATATGCATGTTTCATTGGAAGTGCATGCAAAGTAATCTTCGTATGTGTAAGTAGAATATAGGAGTCATCATCATAAAACTTAGTGAATTTATACAACCTTGACTTGTGATCCACCTCACCAATTACAACGATGGAATTGTCATGCGTGTCAATTACTGAAACTGAATCTGATGTAAATTCAACATTTTTACCTTTTTGAGTGATCTGATAAACTGGGAAAACATTCATAGAAATATTTGGAACATGTAAAACATTCTCAAAACTACCATTATGAGTTCCACTCTCCCTTCTCCAGCTACTAATACTAGAGTATCATCCCCCATGAGAATACAGGGTCTTGAGCATGGACTCAAAGAAGCAAAAGCTTCCTCTTTCACTGCCATATGATGGGAAGCACCAAAATCTATAATCCATGAATTAGATGAGGAATTAGTTACAACCAAAACATGATGATTACCTTTCATAGGAGCATGATATTCTTCCTTCTGCTTCTTGAATCCCTCTAGAATGAAGTTTCCAAGGTTGTTATGTTGAAGTGCATGTGTCATAAGATCGTTCTATTTCTTCATGCATATGGATTCTTCATGATTCGGTTTATTGCAGTAAGTGCACTTCTTTCCCTTCTTCATCTTCTTCGAATCTGAAGAGTCTTTGGAACCTGAAGAATCGTTAAAGGGTTTGGAATACCCCTCCTTCTCATTATGTTTATCCTTCCTATTCTGTTTGGATGATCCTTTAACATCATGCATGGTGAGTGCATGTTATTTGGAATCCTTGATGATGCCCATCTATATGAGTTTTGTCTTCTCTTGTATTAAAGACTCAATGAACTAAGCCATCGTAGGAATTTTCCAATTTGTTGCAAAAATACATCTGCCAGAATGGAAATTGGAGACATATACAATGTATTTTGGTCCTAGCTTGGCCAAGATTGTTATAATAAGTTGTTTCTCTTATGTATACTTTTCAATACCACATTCACCCAAGCTCAATAGAAAATATTTAAATTTAGTAAAAAAATCATGTATATTATCAAAATTATTAGGGTCTAAGGTATTCAACTCTACCTCAAGCATATGACCTCACATCTCATCCTGCTTTCCAAAAAGTTCTTCCAAGGTGGTCCATATCTTGTTTGGAGTCTTGAATGTGGAAACATGAAACCATAAATTAGTTTTGATAAACTCAAGAAGTATTCATCTGGCCTCATCCTTACAGTTTGCCCATCTGGTCTTCTCAAGTGCTAGGTTATGTTTTTGTCACCATCGTCAAATTACACAATCCTTTTCTTTTGAGTTGGAATGTGGCCTTCATATTCCATTCAAAATAGTTGTACATTGTGAGCATTATCACCAAACTTTATTGAATAAGTTGCATCATCTCCATCCCTGCTATTGATACTGAAAAGATCATGAAAACCAAGATCGTGGATTCTGAGATATGACTGATGGTGTTATAACAACTATAGATATGATAAAACAACTATATATCCTAAAGTATGATGTGGGTTTTGGATATTTTTGGTGAGCATGAGAATCCCTATGTTATATGTCTTCGAAAAAATTTCAGCTCGAACCAGATCATGGATTTTGATATATCACAATTTTACTATAGAAAACCAATTTTTGGAGGGTTGTTGAATCATCGCACCCTACAGAAGGGTAAAGTGAAACAATGTTGAATCGTCGCACCCTAGTTAAGGATACAGTGCGACGAAATCACACCTAAGATGTGTATGGTTCGTGATGATGTCAATCATCACACCTTTTGATAGGGATAGTTTGAGTGTGACCGTCGCACCCTTTGATAGGGATAGGCCGCGATGATTCCAATTGTTGCACCTTTCGATAGGGATAGGCTATGATGATTCCAATCATCGTTCCTTTCGATAGAGATAGGCCACGATGATTGTGGAAACTAGGTTTACTCAAGGACTCTTTTGCTCTTCTCTGGATTGTCTGGGTTTCTCCAAGCAGCTCGACTCTGATACCATGTCATTGTTTCATGGAAATCTGCATAGGAGACCTAGATAAAGCATATGTAAACAAAGCTTATCAAGAAAAGGAAGAGAGATACAATATGAAGAATGAAAATCAATGTATATTATGATCTAATTAATGAGTGATTGATCTTTATTCATATAGGAAATGACATCGTATAATTAGGAAATCATGCATAATAGTGATGGTATAAAATTAGAAAGTCTAAAATGGAACTAGTTAGTTAACTCCCACTGAACTAGTGTTACTCTGACCGAACTAGTGTGTCGAAAATAGAAATTTCTCCAACACCAAATCTTTAGTAACTAAGTGTAACGTGTGATGTGAGAGTCACAAGTTTAAAATTTTTTTTAACAAAATAGTAGCAACATGGCATGTGGATTTCATGGGGTCCTTACCTTTTTCCTAATTAAGTTGTAAGTGTATTTTTGCAACCTTGCAAAATTAAATTGTTGAAAGAATGAAACTATAACTATATTATAGAAAAATATGTGGACAATTATTGTCCTTTTAGAAATACCATATGTGAGGTATTGCACTCTGAAAAACTCTCAAATTATGGATGATTTTTTTTAAAAGAGATTAATCAATTAGAGATGTTGATGTAGGAGCATCTCTCCACGTCAGCCAGCCAACCAGCCAGCCGCGTCAACGCACATGCATTCAAAGATAAAGAGAGAGGTCCAGCCTCATTTGAATTGGAAATTGAATGTAATTTAATGTGTTTAGGCTGGTGAGCCATGGAAGCCATGCCTTTGTGCAGGCTGTAGATAAGATCAGCTTTAATGCTAGATCGATTGAGATCTAGATCCAGATGCTGGACTAGACGTCCATTTATTGTAATTGAATAGGGTAGCTAGACCTGGAGGGAAGCGCTCTAAGAACCCCTCAGGTAAAATAAATTTTGATATCTCATTTTGAGTTAGATAGGTGGTTAGTAAGAGGAGAGCCGAGGAGAGCTCAGGAACACCATTGTAAATTCAGGCATTAGCCATTTTAATATAATGAGAAGCAGTTTTTCCTACATTTCTATATGTTATGTGAATGTCTGTGTGTGTGTTCCATTGTATGCTGTAGATGTATACTATAGTTGTGCATTTGCAGGGAGTTTGTGTGATTTCAGGTTGAAGGTCTTTGAGGCTTCACGCCAGGATGGTCTGACAGAACGTTGTGGGTTCTGAGAGCCATGCACAGGGGGATGCACTTATGAACACTGTGGGTTCAGACAAAGGCGTGCTGAGGCACAGGACTGAAGTCGAAAACTCAGGAGGAAGACCTCTGAGGTTACTGAACACTTCAGGAGGCAAGGCTGTGTAGTTGAAACACAGTTGCAGACAGAACTTTGTTGTAAGTTCTGTGGAGCTCTTCCAGGTGGGCATTGAGCATAAGCACGAGGTGCTGGAGGAAGAACTCTACTGAGAGTTGAAGAGGGAGAAGCAGAATCACTGAGGATTCTGGAAGGCTCTGCCAGGTAGGCATTGAGTAGGCGTGTAGGCACGTAGAGAGAAGGAAACTGTACCAAGAGGGCATCGAGTTAGTGCGCAGGCAGGCATAGGAAAGGAGAGAACTCTTTGAGTTCTGTAAATCAAAGGAAGAATCCATTGAAGGATCTTCATTAGGTTGTTGGACACTCAAGAACACTCAGCAAGAGGTTGCTTGAGCAGAGATCCAGGAAGGCATTTTATTCTCCATTTGTGGGAGAAGGAAGGAGGACAAAATCCCCCAAGGGGTCTAAGTGTTCGAAGAATCTCAAGAGGACCAGCGTTCTCATACGCACATTCGAGAACTCATAGTCGAGGAGTTAGTAGAGACAAAGCCAAGGTCGAGGCCTTTGAGAAGGAAAATTCTTCCAAAGGCAGGAAGAAAGTGCAAGAAGCTTAGGAGGAGCAGCGTCAGCCGTCAGATCAACAGAAGAACAAATTTGGACCGTTGGTTTTAAGCGTCTAGGAGAAAATCAGGAGGAGCCTACAGAGGGAGGAGACCAACAGTCGTCGGATCTCACTCGAAAATCCCATAAGCCATTGGGTCGGGAGGAGTTGCGCATAGTTTAGCCTCTGGAGGAGGAGCGCACAGAAGAACAGCTCTGGGTCATCAGATCTGAGTAGAAAACCGGACAGTTGTAGGATATGCAGAAGCTGCATGAGAATTAGCCATCGGGATATCGGCCATCGGGAGATCGGAGTTCTCAAGGTCATGAGAACCGGGACCTTGAAAGTCTCGAAATCCTGACATAATCGGGACCATCCATTTGGAAGGACATGTGGAAACCATCAATGCCACTGGGAAAATCCCGATAGGGAGGCCATCTATCGGCATATTGGGAATCAAGATATCGGATATCCCGGGAGCAAAGAGTTTGTGCATCGCAGAATCGCGAAATGCGATTTCCCAATAAGGCATCAGAGCATGTGGGCCACACAGGAGTCGGCGAGGAAGACAGCTGGCAGACTTTCATGATGGGTAGAAGGAATGTTGACAGGTCAAAGGCCATGAACCATCGAAGGATCGGAGATTGGAGAATCATGAGTCCTGTGGATGGGTGCATCATGGTATTGAAAACCCGATGAGTGGGGAACAACTGTCAGCACATCAGAGCTGAGGGAGACGGCATAATGGAAGCCAGTTGTCAGTGCAGTGGAGAGTCAGGATTCGAGGAATTGCAAATCCCGTAGGCATATGCATCTTGGCATTGCAAACCCCATAGCCCTGATGGGGATAAGGTTGTGGTCACGGGATAGAGGTCATATTGGCCAAGGGCTTATCCAGGGGGTTAAAGCGTGTCGAGAATCGGGGGATCACGAATCCAAAGGACATATGTATTGTGGCATCAAAAACCCCGAAACCCCGATAGGAGGTTGACTGAGGTCATATGGTAGCGGTCACATGGACTAGGGCCTAGCCAGGAGGGCTAGCGCACAAAAAGGGTGCATCAGGTTTTGAAGCTGGAAACCCCGACAAAGGAAGATAAGGCTACTGTCTTATAAGGGCTAGTCACATGGACTAGAGAGGATAGCCGGTAGGGGCTAAGGTGAAAAGGAGCTCATCGGTAATCGAGGATTGGAGAGGTAAGAAACTCTCGAGCACAAGAATACCAAAATCCCGATGACCTGAGATTGAATCATGGAGAGGTCACGGTCAATGGACAGAAGGCCATGTAGGTGAATGAAGGACCTGTGGATCGGGTTTTATCTTCTTAGAGGATTCCCGAGGGAATCCCAGGAGCCGCTTTGGCTCGAAGAGGGGATTAGAGAGATCCTGCAAGCGGGTGAGTTGGAGGAGTGTTGAAACAAGCTCGCCTGCGTCAGATGCACACATATTGATATTCCTAATTATTCCCTAAAAGTTTTTCTAATTTACAAGGGAGTTGAATTAATATTAAAGTCACTATAGTTCACCAATCCCACTCAAAAGTTAGATGTGAAGAGAATACTCTAACTACAATATTATTTCTAGTCCTTAAACAAAATAACAAGGTGGAAATATGATTGATTGCAATTTATAGTCCACTAGTCCATGTGCAACATTAAAGAAATAGGTCATCACATGGAAAGGAAACAAGAAAAAAAAAATGATTTTTGCCCCTCCTACAAACTACATTGGCTAATTACTAGGTAAGAATGTATCTAAAACTAAAAATTTGAAGATTATACTTTGCAAGAAATAAAAGACTAGCATTTAATTCTAACCCTAAACTAAAACAACAGTTAAATAAGAAAATGAATAGACTTATGCAAGTCTATATGCAGGTAGATTTGTAATTTGCACAGAAAAAGAATGAAGTGGTTGAATGAATTGTATGGGTTTAAAAGGAACATATGCCTAAGTCTCTATAATGCAAGAATATTTTATTGAAAATGACTTTCCAGCATACAAGTCTCTATGTGGATGTATTTTATAGCAAGATTTGTCTCACCCTATGAAAACTTGCATAGAAGGCATTTTTCCATTTCCCTGTGCAGACTTGAAGTCCCTTTTAAAATTCCCAGAGATAAAAACATTATATTTACACATATACATGCCCTACCTATAGTATAGAATGCGTATATGTAGGTTGCACCATTATAGCCAACATACATCTGGATTTGTTGCCAAAAAAAAAATGGTGTCGGGTTTCCATGTCACATCACAAGATCTATGATCCTTTGCCTTCCATATACTGGAAATGTTCTAACTGGACCCTTTAGTTCCACTTGAAGGCTACAAATGGGCCAAATCTGAGCTATGGAAAAGAGGAGAAGAATTCAACTTTGAGAGAAATGTTACTCTGGAGAAATTATTCAATTCATATTGAGTTTGCATCCCTTTGTCCTTTTAAGTCTGAACACATTGTTCAGCCCCCAAGCTCTTCCCTACTTGATTGAGAACCTCATTGTCTCTATTATATGAGCTTGCCTTTGGTGGAGGATTGAAGTGGTGGAGGCCCAGCTGGAAGAAACTTAGTTTCTCGGTTCTGAACCGTGCCGACACAAAAGTTTGTAATTCATTCACTTCTGTTGATTATATTTTAATATAAATACTCTTTTCTCGTCCAATTAATATCTTGAAAATATTTGAATTGTTATTCCATGGGAATATTTGTTATGAATGTTGATGGATTATGCTATTAAATGTGATAACATTATATATTATCACCATATGCTTGTGTTTCTTGGTTGTTGAGGACAAGTTGCAAATGTATTTATTTGAGTCAATGATCTGGATTTTATGAGAAGAACAAAATGAATATAGGTTATTAACAGATTCTTAGCATAAAATAACAGAGATACAATAAAATTGGTTTTCTATTCAATATTGAAATAAGCTTAAACTGTAAAATGCAGCGGAAACAAGTTTGCTGGAATGGTGGCGGCTTATCTCTGAGAAGAGATGTGACTGCTGCGCTCATTCGCAAGAAGAACATTACAATGAGGCTCTAAAGGCATTTTTACAATAAAAAAGAATGCCAAAAACCCGAGACATCCAAAAACCTAACCCTAGGAGATGAAGCGCCAAAATTCATGTTCAACTTCCCGAGGTCGTAACTTTTGCATACGATCTCCATTTTAGGCGTGCGATAGCCTGTTGAAAACGTATCATCGAGGAGATTCATTTTGGGGTCTCAATCATGCCTTAATCTATCATTAAGGAGCTCGATCCTGAAAAAACTTCATTTAGGCCCTCAAAATGGCCCTGGAAGTTAAAACTACTAAAAATAGTAAATTGCCAAAATTGTCAGAAAACTATCTTGAGCCAGTTCGAAAAAGTGGGTGGCCACTGATATCCATATGGATCAATCCTCCCTCTGTAGGAATAAATGGTATCCATTGCATTTCGGTCCCCCATTAGATGAGGAAATTTCTGCTAAATTTGGCCTAGGGTGAGCCACTTGCCTTGGTGCAGGAGCTTCCCTGCTTTAACGACTCGATAAAGTTGGATCCTTTGTTGTCAAGTGCCCTTGATCTATGTGTCCACAATATGATCATTGGATGTCTGTTGTATGAATTTAGGGTTAATATCTATTGGTTTCAGTTGTTCTGCTACTTCTGAGGTGTCCAATAATGGTGGGAAATAAGGGCGAAGAAGATCCACATTGAACACTGGGTGCAGGCCAAGGAAAGGAGGAATGCTGAGCTCAAAAGAATTATCCCCCACAGCCTTGGTGATAGTGTATGGGCCATAATGGAGTGGGTGAAGCTTCCAATGGGGTCCTATAAGGCACTCTTTCTACAAGTGAAACCAAACTTTGTCACCCACCTAGAACTTCTGTGGCACCCAATGTTGATCATGGTGTTGTTTGTACTTGTCATTGGACTTCTGTAGGATATCCTGAACCTATTGGAAAATGTTCTGGATCCTCTCAATGAACCGAGTGGCTTTGTCAACTTTAGTTGGAGTAGGAGATGAGTCGTTTGAGGTGACTGCAAGGGGAAGTGCAACATATATGGTACCCAATGTTTAGAATCCAAACCCCACAAGAATGAAAGAAACCTAACCCTAGGAGATAAAGCACCAAAAGTCATATGGGCCCTGTTTAGGTAAGTTAGTACATCAACTTCCCCGGGTCGTAACTTTTGTATACGATCTTTGTTTTAGGCATGTGATATTCTATTGGAAAGGTATCATCGAGGAGATTCATTTTGGGGGCTCAATCATGCCTTCATTCATCATTGAGGATCCCAATCCCAAAAAATCTTCATTTAGGCCCTCAAAATGGCCTCGGAAGTTAAAACTGCTAAAAATAATAAATTGCCAAAATTGTCAGAAAACTGTCTTGAGGCAGTTGGAAAAGGTGGGTGGCCACCGATATCCATCTAGATCAATCATCCCTCCTTAGAAATCAATGGTATCCATTACATTGAGGTCCCCCATTAGATGAGGAAATTTCTGTTGAATTTGGCCCAGGGTGAGCCACTTGCCTTGGTGGAGGAGCTGCCCTGCTTTGACGACTTGATAAAGTTGGATCCTTTGTTGTCAAGTGCCCATGATATGTGTGTCCACAATATGATCATTGGATGCCTATTGTATGTAGTCATGGTTGATCTCTTTTGGTGTCAGTTGTTCTGCTACTTCTGAGGTGTCCAATAATGGTGGGAAATAAGGGAGAAGAAGATCCACGTTGAACAATGGGTGCAGGCCAAGGAAAGGAGGAATGTTGAGCTGAAAAGAATTATCCCCCATAGCCTTGGTGATAGTGTATGGCCCATAATAGAGTGGGAGAAGCTTCCAATGGGTTCCTATAAGGCATTCTTTCTGCAAGTGCAACCAAAATTTGTCACCAACCTAGAACTTATGTGGCACTCGATGTTGATCATGGCATTGTTTGTACTTTTCATTGGACTTTTGTAGGATATCCTAAACCTGTTGGCAGATGTGATGGATCCACTCAATGAACCAGGTGGCTTTTTCAACTTCAGTTGGAGTAGGAGATGAGTCAGCTGAGGTGACTGCAAGGGGAAGCGCAACATCTATGGTACCCAATGGTTGGAATCCCAAACTTACCTGAAAGGGGTTGTGTTCGGTTGAGCTATGGAGGGATCGATTGTAGCTATGTTGGACATAGGGAAGTCTCTCATACCATGTGCAAGGGTGCTTTGAATTATACATGCAAAGGATATGCACAATCATTCGATTTACAACCTCGGTTTAGCCATCTTTCTGGGGGTGGAAAGTCGTGGATTCAGTGAGCTTGGTGTCTAGTAGTGACCAGAGGCTTGACCAGAATATGATGAGAAACAACTATCTCGATCTAAGACAGTTGTTTGTGGGATTCGAAAATGTACCTAGACTCGTTCAAAGAAGAGCTTGGCAGTGGCCTCTATTGTGATGCTCTTCTTGCAGGCAACTAGAATCGCCATCTTAGAAAAGCGATCAAAAACCAGAAAAACACAGTCCTTTCCCCACTTGGTGGATGAGAGGCCTGACATGTAATCCATTGAGATGGATTCCCATGGCCTATCAAAAGTAGGAAGAGGGGTGCACAAGCCCTATTTCTTAGTGGTCGGTGTTATCCCTGATTTCTAGGGATAACTAGGAGATCATGTCTTGAGGCCCATAGGTCCTAGACATGGAGTATCGAGAGTAGGATTGACCTGACCATGGCCCTAGAGGACCCATCTTTCTTCTCTTTCATCAGAATTTTCTTGTCAGTAGTAGCAACATCCATCACCTTCGGCTTGGATTTTTATCGAAGAAGACTCTTGCTCCATAAGGTAATTGGTCCAGGTATCATGGTATGTGTCATATTTAATAATTATAACCTTTACATATATGCATCAAATTCCTTTTATTTCTGACGACTGCTTGGATCTTACATTAACCCACTTGACCATGGTTGGGGGGATTGATAGGGTACCCTATCAAGCTTGTACCCATAGGTTTTGGTTTTCCACTGGTGGGATTTTGAAGGGCCATCATCCACTCCCATCATATCATCACTCTTACATCTTATCTCCCACTCATCTGCCCCATTCCCTAGTCCGGACATTAGGATGATCTGTTTGTGGGGTTACACCTTATCTTGTGGGAAGAAGGGGCTAAAGGCCCATAGGGTAAAAGTAGCTAGTAAAAGATAAAAGCCATAAAAAATTAAACCAAGAGATGCCTCGCCTAGGGATCCCCGAGAAGGCAATAAAAATCCTCTCAGCAAGAAAGAAGAGGGACCCAAAGAAAAATAACAAGACAAGACCTAGCCAAGAGGATAGGGGGTCTCATCATGAGCCAGCCTATTATGTTCATGGGCACCTACCAGTATGAAATTTCCCTTATCTGGTTACCATGCTAGGGCAATGACCTTTGGTTGCATGGCCAAGGGAAAGGGGGTCTCATCATGAGCCAACCTTATCATCTCTATGAAAGTGCTTGTGGGTAACACTGTCAGCTCTCGTCACCATGCCAAGGAAATGTCCTCTAGTTAGTCCTTGAAATAAATAAGAAAAAGAAATAAACAAAAGTTCAAGAATAAAGGCAATAAAGGGCTGGAAAGAATTGCATCCATGATAGGTACAACTCACCTTCTACAAAGGCACACATAGGTAATATCGTACACCCCTATATTTCACTCTACCTATATGTCTGGATATCCCTTGACCACATCACCTCATTTTACATGGCTTGGATGATACCCTCTGGAGACTTTCCTTTTCTTATGGATGTTGGCCCAATAGAGCATTTTTTCCTTTTCTTCGGCTTTGTACAGTAAGTCATTATAATGTATTTGAGCTATTGAATGATATATCAGGGGTTTTA
>CBVK0100830507.1:1875-34497 GCA_900067695.1 Picea abies
AGTGGAAGAAATAATTTTGAGGAACAATGGATCATTTCCCATAAACAAGGAAATAAGGGTATGCTCCTATGGAATCCTTAGGTATCATCCTATGTTCTTAGAGAGAATTCGATAAAGTGTTGTGCCAATTTTGTTTGTTGATCAAATATAGTTCACTTCAGGACATGGATCAAGTTTTTGTTGGTAGATTCAACCACACCATTTTCATAAGGGTAGTAGTTAGTTGCATATCTTAATACAATTCCTTTGTCTAAATCAAACTCAATTCATTTTAAGGAATACAATTATGTGGAATTATAAAAAAAAAAAGAGTAGTGGACACTCCAAACATGGTGATGAGGTGTTTCTTTAGGAATTTCATCACTACATCTTCGTTTACCTTCACGAGTGGTACTTCTTCCATCCATCGTGTAAAGTAATCAATAGCAGTCAGGATGTACTTGTGTTTCTTCAAGGAATGAGTATTTATCTTCCCATTGATGTCCAATCCCCATTGTTCAAATGGTTCTTCAATAGTTACAGGTTAAAAAGGGACTGCAACTCCCTTTTCTCATTCAACAGATTTCTGGCAGACTTTGTAGCTTCTGGAACAAGCATGTGAATATTTCAAATTATAGGCCAATAGTAGCCTACCCTAAGAATGTTATGAGTTGTAGTCTCTCCAAAAAAATGTCCTCATGTTGGTCCGTCACATAGTTATTTGAGGTCTCTATCAACATCTTGCATCTAAAGGCATCAAAGGAGAACACTATTGTAGTTTCTTCTAGAAAGAATTCCACTGACGAGATGATAATGTGCCAATTTGATCCTAATGGCTCTCTTCTATTTGGGATTCAAATGATTGGGATTGGTTCCATGCTGCAATTATTTTTTGATATCATTATACCAAGAGTCATCATATGTTTGCACACAAAGAGTTTGTTACATTCATAGTGATCATTCTTCCTCCCATCCTTCTTCATGTTGATCTATGGAGTCTAAGGATTCAATTTCCAGCTTGCACATGCCTAGAAATTTAATAATGTTGGCAAGTTTAAACTCAAGTTCATACTCTTGCACAATTGTCATCCAATTCCCCTTGTATTCTCCTATCTCTCTCTGAACAAAAAGTGACCTTACAGTTGGGAGACGTACAATCACTTTGGTATGGTTCTTTAGTATGTAGGGACTGAATTGCTTGATGGATTTGTGGACAAAAAAATACTATTTTTCCACTGCAAGGTAATTTGATTCCACCCCTTGTAGACTAGTTCTCATAAATAAAATGGGGTGCTCATTCCCTTTCTCATCCATATGGGTGAGTAGTACTGCAAGAGAATGGTATGAGGAAAAAGTGTACAACAAAAAGTCTTTGGAAAAGTATGGGATTTATAGTGCAAGGGATGTTTGTATGGAAACATTGAATTTGTTAAGTGATTCCTTTTCAATATGTCTATTTGAACTATAGATATTTTTTTATCATCTGCTGAAGAGGCTTGCATTAGAGGAATTTTGAGGTAAAAAAAGGGCCTCCTAAGAGATATATTAAAAAATTCTAAATCAGTCATTATATGGGGAAGGTATATTTGAAAACTCACTTCTTACACCTCATTCTACATACCATCTAAATAACCATGGTTGAGTTATCTTTAACAGTTGACTAGAAATAAAATTAATAAAAAAATGATTTATTGATGTGATTGATAACTTTCCCCAAAAACAATGTATTTGAACAACTGATGCATTCCTATATCTTGAACTTGGAGACCAATTTAAATAATAAAAAATATGCACAATGAAAAGACATTATCTTAGCAATATTTACAATTTTGAATCTTCATGATTTTAATTAAAAAAAAAAAAAACACAATCTACGCATAATTTTAATTTTTAAAATTTAATTTAAATAGAAACATAGAAAAATATAATTCTAGGTCAAATCACCACTGTAAATGTTACCATTACTGCAGAAAATACTCTGGAGGAGTAAATTCGAGAGAGCCAACCAAATTTTCATTTACTTTCCCACTCCTGTAAATTTTTTCTTCCATTTCTCCAGCCTGTGTATTCTTTCTCTCATTTACCCAGCCCACAAATTCTTTCTCCCATTTCTCCAGCCCGTGAAATATTACTTCATGTTCAATTGCTGAAATAATTCCACCTACCCATATTGATTCATTTATGTCAGAAATGGGTTTTATGGATTAGATGACCTTACTTTCATTAACGTTATTCCATATCGTGAAATCCTGCAAAGACTGCATAACCATAGCATGTTGTAGGACCAAGATAAAGGGAGGAAGAGGACTTTCAAAGAAGAAGGGGATAACATATTTTCATTCCAAGTATTTATTCATTAAATCCATCTCTACAGTCATGCTTCTATTGGTTATTTTCAACACAAATTATGGTTATGAAAATGCCTTGGGTATTATGGGTGAATCGTATTATGAATATTCTTGTTTTACTTGTAATTGCAGATTTGGTATTGGGTTAAATGGACAATAAAAAAAGGACTATAGATAAAAGAGAGAAATACACTATGAAAATTGAGGTGGACCAAATATGGCACCATTACATAAGAGAGATATCCCTAGAGTAAATTATGTATATGAAAACAAAAGAAGAATAGAGGGAACAAAAAATGTTGACTTATAGGAAAATGGAGAGTTATTCCCAATAGATCCTACTACCAATTCTCACCTAGACTTTAAAAATCTAACAAGATTAGTGAAGTTTTTGTGTAATAGAAAGAAAGGATTGCTAGGATATTGTGAAAATATAAAAGGAAATTATAGAGACCTTGAGAAGAAAGTCAACAATTTACTTAGTACAATATTTTGTTTGGAGGGCATAAATGGCAAGTTGGTTGAAAGTGTTAATCAAATTTAGAACATGGTTTTGGTTGCAAAAAATGAGAACATGAATCTACAAAAAACCATATTTTTGCAAAATCAAAATATTTTGAACAAGGAAGAAGAAAATAAAAGACTTGTTGAAGACAAACAATGTCTTAGTAAACATGTTGGCAATCTAAAATATAAGGTTTCTCTTTTAACCAAGATTTTGAAAACAATCAAGAAAACACCATTTGGAGGAAGAAATAGGGTTAAAAGTATGGCTAGCATTTCTTATTTGGTATCATCAGGGGGTGCTATGAAAAAGAGAGTACATGCTATAAAATCTCTTATGAATCCAAACAAGATAAAGGAAATCCAAGATGGTGAAAACTTGTCTCATATATTGAATTCCATGTTCAAGAAAGAGGATATAATCTCTATGATTTGACAAGCTCATTTTAGTTCTTTTAGAAAAGCCCCAGTTGATCAAGTGATACATTATATAGAAAAAGGAATGAGTGTAGATAAATTCCAAAGTTCTTGTGATGACACTGGGATCCACAGACAAGGTTATGAAACATTGTTTAAATGCTTACGAGAAGGAATGGTAAATGCGTGAATCACTAACGTTGCAACTCCTCGTCCTTTTCATATAGCAAATGTTTGTGCAAGAAGTAATAGGAAATTGTTGACCTCATGGGTGAAATGTATCATATTGAAGCAAGGAAGGAGATAAAACAAAGATGGGTTGGAAAGAAAAATATTCCAAATGAAATCATTATATTAAATCCAAAGAACAACATATGGTTAGATTTAGAGAACACCTTGTCAGCTGTGGTGAGATTTTATGATATTTCCATCGATGAAGCACATGGAAAATTGGTTTTTGTCATAAAATTGGATGAGATGGAACTCATTAATACTGAGAAATATGAAAGAGTTTTAGTCACGTTAATGAATAGGGCTATCTATCCTAATATTGAGGTAACTGATGGAAATTGTTTCTCTGTCCAATATGAGAATCACATATGGTGGTTGGGATTGTTTCTCATTTCTAAGGGGTCTCATGAAACATTAAAATGGGGTATTCTTCAAACTTACATACCCACAACAATTTACTCACATAGAATGGGAGAAAAACTTGCTGTTGATGGTTATGGTTCATATGAAGTTGAATGGAATATGGAAGTTGATTTAAAAAAATTGAAGTGCATGTACAATGTTGGCCATGGTGCTAATGCAAAACATAGTTGCATTTATTGTATGCACACAAGGAAGAAAGAAAAATTACTAGGTGGTGGGTGGTCAAATGGCATTATGAGTTATCAACAAGACATCATTCCAAATTGAGATTAGATGGATAAAAATATGGATCCCATACTACCTATACCACTTACAAGAGTACATATATGTACACTCCATGCATTTATAAGAATTGTTGATAAATTAGTGTATCTTTCTATTCTAGTTTCTTGGAATAAGAGGCCACAACAAATTTCTCAAAATTCAATTGAAGCAATCGAGAAGGTTCTTTCTAATGTTAGTTTACATGGAGGTAATGTAAAAATCTGAAAAGATACAAAATTGGTAGGGGCTCGAGGTAATGTTCCTTCTAAACCATCCATGGGCGGGGTTAAAGAAAAACACGTTATTGTAGATATCACAACATCAGGAAAAGGTTAGTAGAAAATTTATAAGGATCTTATTGATGCAGAGGATGATCAGATTGATAATGGAATCTATGCATTAAGAAAAACAAAAGTTCGGATGGCACTTTCTGTTTTGTTTCCATTAATGGAAAAGGAGAAATTTGAAAAAGGGGATGATAAGGATTTCACTAAAGAAGTTACACATTTTACAAAAGAAATGATTATGGCATGGGGAGAAAATAATATCACACATTACATGGTAGGATTCATTCTCAAGACTTCTCCGTGCATCATGTTCAAGACTTTTTCTTGTGTCATTTTATGATTACCAAATTTAATTTATTGTTATTTTGTTGTTAATTTATTGTTATTTTGTTAATTACCAAATGCTATTTATTGTTATTGTTATTTATGATTGCTCATGGACCATGGTTCATTAAGGAGTATGGTAGCTTAGGAATTTGGAATACCCAAGGAATGGACAAGTCTCATAAGCAAGCGAGGGTAGCATATCATAAAAGTACTTAACACAGAGGTGGATCAACTCTTTCAAATCCACTTGTTCAAATGTTTCAATGGTTTTATAGACACATAGTATCAAGGTTTCCTCAAGTAGTAGAATCTACTAGTGAAGACTCTATTGAAGAATGGATAAGGGATGCATGTACAAGGAAAAATTGTGAACCATGGGAACAATCTAAAGGTAGAAATGCGTGTAAAGAATGTCGTTCAAAAAGATCAAGGAAGGGTAAAAAATGGGTATTGGATGAATATATTGACCAAATAGAAATATAAACTATGCCAAATGAGTATCAAAGTGGTACATATGAAAATGAACTAGTTGCAAGTAGAGGAGATCATGTAATAGACTATGAAGGAGGTGGCACTTAAGGAGTATGTCTCGGATTTTGGTGTTTTATTATCTACAACTTTTTGTGAGACTTTTTTCTAAATTGGGTGTGAATTTATCAATATTGTAGTATATTACCATGTTTGATATATAGGTTATATGGCATACACAATAGGCCCCTGGGCCTGTTGTGCAACCCTTTTAACTTCTTATGTGTTGCAATTTGCTTATGTATTATGATTGCACAACATTGTAATTATTAGCATTAGTTTATACCATAGAGGTTCATGCACATCTGATGTTGCCACTTTTTTTTATCATCGTGGATTTATTTTTTTTGGAAAAATATTCTACAATAATAGCTAAATGAGATACTTCGTTTCAAAGTATAAATAATATGGAAATGTTGACCTTTAAGACATTTTTTAAAAATATATGTTGTGAGGTAAAATATGATATTCCTCATCTAGCCAACCATTTAATAACATCTCAAGTCCACTTTTATCATGGGCTCCAATTACAACAAATGATATTTTTCTCAAAACCAAGTTGCACCATGCTTTGTATCCCATAATTTTCAAATAGAAAGTCGACAAGGCGGTCAAGGAGAAGAAAACAAACACACTTGAATGATATTAAGATACAAGTAACATCTGCTACTTCTAGCCATGTCTATGTACCTTTGTCCATATGAAATTTTTTCTCTTCTTGCATCTATTCTCTACTAAAGAGTTATATTTGGTATAATGTCTTAACAGGTCGCCTAATTAAGACTAGAAAACACCTATTTATTTCAATGCTTTACAGATATCAATCAAAAATATAGTGAAGCTTCTATTGATAATAGGGTATTGAAGTCTAATGTGGAAGCACTGAGGGTAAATGTATGCAATCATTAAATTTTATTTATTTTCAGTCTGAATGTGGCAATTTCACACTTGATTTGTGCATGCCAATATTGTTAATGTTCAATACTATTAATTTTAGGAAAATGAAATTACATCAATATATGTAAATATGCCTTGTACTTTTGTTTGCATTGCTAATTACATCAATATATGTAAATATGCCTTGTACTTTTGTTTGCATTGCTTAGTATGTTTCCTTTGTATCATGTTACCAATATTTATGGAAATGTTTCTTGTCCAGGTATTGTTTTTCAATTTTCCATATCTTCTTGTTCACCATTTGAAGACATTTTCTAGTCAAATGCACCTAGGACATATGAAAAAGAGCAATCTTCTTTGCAGTTTCCCATACAAAAAATTGTGTAAATTCTTGGATGTGTAGATTCATGTGTGGGTTCCATATGTACTATACCATGCTTAACATATATGCCTTCTACATAACCCAAATATGTCACCTTGTCCAGGGAAACATTGTTTCAATAATTTCTCAACTCACGCTCATAGATTGAAATCCCTGGTCCTTTTTTGGAATGTACCTAGGTGCTTTCCTTCGCTTTCATACTCTTTCCATGAACAAAAATTCAATTGCATTTATCAAATCTATGAAATATGGAGTAGAGGAAGCGGGCCACTGTAAAGGAGATTTATTTTTTGTTGGACAAGAGAATTCCCCATGGAAAAAACATCAATAAAACTGCAAAATATGAGTTGGCATTTATATTCAAGTCAAGGGGTTGCCCAACCAAGCCTTCCACAATAATCAATTTGGTGAGGTTGGCATGGGAAGATTAAAGAGCTAAATGAAATACTTTAGGAACCAAGGTGATTGTTCCAAGGATGAAGGACAAAGGGACAAAACACAAGCATGTCCATGGGAAATGAAAACTATCCCATATGAAATTTGGGATAGAGGAGCAAAAGAAGTCAAAGCCTCAATAACATAGTGTATCTCTCTAGATTGTAATTTTCTGAAAAATAATAAAACGTTTATCAAATAATTCTTGTTGGATTTTTACCACACTTCCTCCAGTGTAATATTTATGTTCTTTACTGTGAGTGTGTTTTT
This sequence comes from Picea abies, assembly GCA_900067695.1. Taxonomy (NCBI): domain Eukaryota; kingdom Viridiplantae; phylum Streptophyta; class Pinopsida; order Pinales; family Pinaceae; genus Picea; species Picea abies. The sequence goes on from CBVK0100830507.1 coordinate 9,168, forward strand.
GGCATTATGTTATTAGCAATTTGAATACACAATCACTTTTGATTTCATAATAAATATAAACACATATTTTTTCATATGAATTAATCAAGCTCTGCACTATTAAATAAAATTTTCCATAGGATGATTGATTGTAGATCACTCTCTTTGAATATCTTTTATGAAAGTAGTTGTTTGGATACATTGTTTCAAGAATTTCTTAACCCATTCTTAGAGATTGGAATCCCTGGTCCCTTTTGTTGACACTTGAATCTGTTAGGACCGAAACGACATCCTCACAGGGATACAAATCCCCCTGTGTTTTTATAGAGGTGGCACTCCTCTTTATTAAGATTTTCTTGGGACTCTATATTTTCATAATATGGGACTTTGCAGAAGTTCATCGTGATAATCAAAGAAATATAAATATTGCAAGAAAAATAACAAGAGATAAAATGTTTTCTTTTCTTTTAAGATAGTTCATGAGAAATGACCGGGAACCACACACATCATATATTTGGAAAAGATAAACAAAATTTTCTCACATCCATCATAGTTAAACTAAATATTTTTGATCACATAAAATAAAAGAAGATGGTCTACACGCATAAGAGAAATTTAATAGAGTAAACACATGGGGAGCTCAAATAAAGATAATGATAGATCAATCTCAAATAATTTATACTCAAAACTCAGAGTTACAAAGTATAGTCAAAACTGATCCCGAAATAGTTCTCTTGGGATTTATGAAAAAATATATATAGTCTATTTCAAAGATTTGAAATTTAAATGTGTTTGTCCTTTGAACTGGGATTGGGGCTCCTGTGGACCATAAAGATAATATGAACAAGAATTAAGTTGTAGAAGGATAATGGTGGGCGATGTAGAGTAGCAAGACCAGGAAAGAATACATGGAGAAGTTATCATATTTTCGGTTAACCCTTTTTAGTCAAAGAAGAGGAGTAACTGGATGAAACACTGATAAAGAAAGAAAAATGTGATCAGCATGAACTTACTATGATGGTCTCTCATGTCTTCATTTTCTTGCTGTTGTCCTTTTATTTTCTTCATTGACGGTTACAAGAATCGTCTCAATTGATTCTTTCCCTTCGTTGGTTAATTTGTCAATTGCTTTTTTGAACCAATATTCAATATAACTTTTCATTGGTGCGATGTTTATTTCATGCTGGATTTATATGTTGAATAACTCATATTCCAAGTCTCTTAAGTCAAGAGAAATAACATGTATTGCTTCATCAATATCTTGATTTTTCATGAAATAATCAACTAGCCAATTGTCTATTTCTTCTTCATTATATTCAAGTATGCTATAAAATTTTTTAGCTGATAACCCCTTAATTTTTTCAACATACTTTAAATTTACATTGTTGAAGTGATTCACAAACTCATCAATTTTATTTATGTTTCTGAATATGAAATGTCCAATCTTCCATGGCAAGGGGATGAATTTCTTTTTCCTTTTTTTCATGGAAAAAATGCAGCCATAATTTGTATTGCCTTGCCACCTCTATAATGAACAATTTATTAGATACATGATACAAGAGAAAATAAGGATTTTCTTTGGAACAAAATATCCTTATGACACTGTGATTCTCCATTTGTTCTATCGTTCCTCTTTTCTCTAGAAATTTGTTATCCTGGTTAGATATCCTTGAAGTATTCTCTCCAAACAACAACCTCTTGAAGACTGAAACAAAATCATTATAGACTCAATAAAAATATAAAGCAGTCTTATGTCTCCATAATTCCTAATACCATAAGGTAATCGTATCTATTTCACAATTCACCCTCTTACTTATGGTCAATTTTGGGAATTGACAACAATACACTATAGAGAATATCAGATATGATGCCATACATAATGTTTTATCCTTTTTGTAGTGCGTTAACTGGGATGAGATTTCGATAGAAATCAATTTTCCCTAGTCAAAGATGCCTTTTTATTTTACTGTAAAATATAAAATATAAAGAATTATGCAAGAAATTGTAGCAGTGCTTTCTTGACCTATCAACCTGGTAAACAACCAAGCGATTTCTCGAAAGGGGTTTTAAAAAGAGTCGACCTGAATCTTGGTTATGTCTTCTGGAATAGACACAGGATTCTCCAAATATTCAGGAAAGAGGTCAAGGCCATTGTTATGTGTCTTCAATAAATCTCTACAATGTTCTCCTTTGAAGGTAAGTGTCGGTTCTGAGAGATTCAACATCCTATGAAAGACTTGTAGTGAAAGGGACACGAGAGAATGACCTTGGAGTTGTATAATCCTCTGGCTCGGAACACACTTCTCCATGCACCATGAAACAATCTCTTTGCATTCAAATACCTTAGGAACACACCCTATGTGAGCAATTCTGGATGTCTAGATTACGTCTTTTTGTGCAGGATGAGATGAGTAATATGAATATGCTCTGGACCATTGAAAGTTTTGGTCTTCATGACCAAAAATATTCAAAGTATATCCACATAATTTTTGTTTGGATGTTGTTTCCATAGGTTGATGAGAGTATTCTTTCATCTAGATAAAAAATTGAAATGAATTTTTCAGAGAGATGACAATAATATAACCTTTGGAAAATAGTTCTTTAATGAAATTTAATGAGAAATATCCTTGAGCCCTTCATTATTAATGACGATATTTTCAGAGCCTGCATGATCCAATATTAAAATTAAACCATACTTAATTCATATTGGGAAAAACATGAAGATGGCAGGGACAGACTAGAAAACTTTTGAATATGGAGTTTTTCATGAACCCTCCAACCCAAGAAACCAAGAACATGTGGTTATGAATGATCAAAACTAAGCTAAGTGTTGCAAAGTAGTCGGTCAAACTTGTATGAAGGAGAAAGGAAATGCTTAGGGGCTCGGTACCCGTGACAAGTCTAATGGTCATAATGTAGATCACGAAACTTTGGGTGTAAAGTGGAGATTGTAGAACTTGGAATATGAAGGCTTGAATCAGTGAATCCGTGAAGTTGCAAAAATGGTTAAGTATATTATAACAAGGCAATCATTCACATTAATGACATAGGAACATGAATGGAAATGAAAACCCATCAACCTGCGAACCCATCGATTTTTGAAATATGACTAAGTATGGTAACTAGAAAGGGATAGAAGAAGGGAAGAAAGGAAAAGGGAAATAGGGAAAGTATAGAAGAGGGAAACGAAATGGAAAAATGAAATTGGGAAAGTAGAAAGGGGAAGGAAATTTTGGAAGCAAGAATTGATCTCAACAGAACCCAGATGTACTCCTCAAGTATCTGGTGGGTTTACACAATCATCTAAAAAATAAGGTGATGTTCAATCCAGGGACAAACGATGAGGCATGTGTACAGTAATAGTAGTTGGAAAACATAGGCCAAAAGAAGGGGTAGCCAAGTGGTTTGAAGAAAAAAGAGCACTAGGAAGTTTCCAAGGAGGGGAAGAAGAAGTGGAAAGGGGGGGAGCATAAGAATACATCAACCACTACCCATTAATATCCAAACAACCATTTCAATCATTGCAACATTAATGGCCACACCAAGAAAAAATGTTGGAAACTACATCCAGAGCTTAACCTGAAGAATCACAAGAAGGATAGAAAGAAAAATAACCTTCTAGTCACAAATTCGAGCAATTAGGTTGAAATTATCTCATATGTTGATGAAAATATTTTCTACACATCTATGAAGAAGGAGGTGAATCTAAGTAGTCTTCCGCACTAAGAAGAGAAGGAGATGACCAAGCTCTTTCACATCAAGATTCAAGTCACTAAGAAGAGAAGGAGATGACCAAGCTCTTTCACATCAAGATTCAAGTCAAGAAGACCAAGATAGATGCTCTATTTCACTCTGGTTCATATGTTAATATCATATCAGTGCATTTGGTCAGTAATATTGGGTTGGATGTTCACAATCATCCTAGATCCTATCCATTGGGTTGGGTAAACAAGGATGCAGATATAAAGGTAACGAAATAGTGTAAGATTAAATTTCTTGTAAGTGTCGATTTTATTGATGAAATGGAATTGGATGTAGTGCCCCTTGATGTATGTGGAGTAGTGCTTGGAATCCACTACATGTATATGAGGGATGCCAATATATCAAGGATGATAATTCCTACATCATTAACGCACATAAAAGAAAGTCAAATATTTCACTAGTAAGTGCCTACCAAGATAAGGAGTCGATTAGTTGTAGTAAGAAATGTGTTTTACTTTTATTTAGAGAAAATAAATATGATGATGAGTCAATGAGAGTGAAGGCATCCCTGGAGGGGTGTACTAAAGAGTAGAAACATCAATTGGAGGAATTTCTATAGGAATACATAGGAGTGTCCAAAGATCCTAAAGGGATACCACCCATGAGGGATGTGGATCTCAAAACAAAATTATTTCTAGACTCCCCATTGTCGAATATTGGGCTATATAGAAAATCTATTCTAGAAGTGAATAAAGTGAAGAAGTAGTTGTAGAAGTTGTTGGAGCAGAGTGTGACTTGACCAAGTACCTCACCTTGTGGGTCACCCATCATAATTTTTCCCAAGAAGGATGGGACTTGGAGAATGTGTATCGATTACAGGGCATTGAACAAGATTATACTGAAGAATTGATGTCCTCTTCCAAGGATCGATGATCTATTGGTCTAGGATATCACCAGGTACGAGTCAAAGAAGAAGATACTTGGAATATTGCATTCAAGAAAAATAAAGGTTTGTATGAGTGGTTGGTTATGCCATTCGGTTTATGCAACACATTGAATACATTTATGAGACTAATGAATGTTGTTTTATGCCCTTATATATATTCATTTGTTATTATCTATTTCGATGATATATTGGTTTATAACACTACTTAGGAGGATCACATATCACATCTTATGCAAGTGTTAGATACTTTGAAAAAGAACCAATTATTGGCCAATCTCAAGAAATGCATGTTTTCTCATAAATCTTTGGTGTATTTGGGGTATGTTATTGGTGGAGGGAAGCTCAAGATAGATCCTACATATATGGAGGCCATCATGAAATGGTCAGTTCCTACAAATGTCACTAAAGTTAGGAGTTTTTTTGGGGAAGAAAAATACTTGTGGAAGTTCATAGCTTCATTTTCAGCGGTAGTTGCACCACTCCTTGCCATAACAACTAATGGTAAGAGTTTCTAGTGGGGGAAAAATCAACATATGGACTTTGATGAGTTGAAAAGAAATATCCATCAAGCACCAGTTATATAGCATCCCTTACCTTATATAACTGGAATGCAAACAAGAAAGCGAGGAAGGCCAAGGAGGAAATGTAAGTGAGTATGCCATGGGAGTAGTTTTGATGCAAGGAGGAAGGCCAATATTCTATCATTTTGAAGTATTTCATGGGGACATTCTCAACTACCCTACCTATGATAAGGAGCTCTATGCCTTGGTATAAGGTGTCAAAAAGTGGAAGCCCTATCTAATGGGAAAGGATACCATCATCCACATAGATCACCAACCACTACAGTATTTGTAGGCCTAGAGTAAGCTACAACAAATCAAGCATTACAAGTGGATGGATTTTTTACAAACATTTAATCTAGTCATCAAGTATAAGAAGGGAAACACAAATATGTTTGCATACATGCTTTCACAAACACCCACTTCTAATATTACATCTTTGGGAACTATGATGCACATGGATCCTTTTACCCATGATGCATACTAAGAGGCATAAACAGAAGATGAGGACTTCAAGGAGGTGTTTCAGTAGCTATAGGGCCAAATTCATATAGAAGAAGGTGACAAAAAGGTTGAATATAATTTCCAAGATGGTTTATTCTACAATCTAGAAAAATTGTGTGTTCCTAAAGGTGAATGATTGTAGCTTATTAGAGAGGCTCACACCTCCAAGGTCACAGGACATTTTGGTGTTGGGAAGATCATTTCCAAGTTATTGAGGTATGTGTATTGGCCCAAAATTAAAAAATATGTAGCACAATATATTAGAGGATGTATGCTTTGTTGTACCAACAAGCCCAACAACAAGAATTAAGTTATATAGCATCCCTTAACTATACCCACTTGACCTTGGGAAAGCATTTCCATGGATTTTGTGGGAGGGTTACCAACAACCCAGAAGGGACATGACTATTTATTTGTGGTAGTTGATAGGCTCAACAATATGTGCATTCTCATGCCTTGTAAAAAGACCAACAATCGAAAAGAAGCAACAAACAAGTTCTTTGAATAGGCCTAGTGCACTTTGGAATACCAAGGAGCATCATATCATACAAATATACCAAATTTCTCAATGCATTCTGGACTACATTGTGGGAGAAGACAGACACTAAGTTGAATAGGTCTACAATATTCCATCCACAGATAGATGGGTAGACGAAAGTAATAAACATGACTTTGGTGCATATTTTGAGGGGTTACAATCAGTAGCATCCAAAGCCCTGGGATGAAAATATGATCTATATACAACACTATTATAACATAGTAATCCATACTTCTACTGGTAAGTCACCTTTTGAAACTTGCTTTGGATATTTTCCACCTTCACCCTTAGATATTGTATATGGACAACAAGGAGGATAAATGGAGGACCTCACATGAGATGAATTAAAGGAAACAAACTATGGTGAGAAGATGAGGAAGATCCATTGCAAGTATAAAATATGTTGACTAAGTCACATGAAAAGCACAAGGCTAGACATGACCAAAACAGAACAGAGAGAACATTTAGAGTGGGAGACAAAGTATGGTTATAAATGAATAAGGAAATACTATAGGGTCTTGGTAAGAATATGGATGCCTTGTGGTATGGTCCTTTTTAGGTATTGGAAAATGTGGGAGATAACACCTACATACTCAATATACTCCCATACATGCGAATTTACGCAGTAGTGAATGTAGAGAATCTCAAACTCTATGAGCCCTTCATGTTGGATCAGGAGGGAAATCGGGTCCTACCTTCCATACAAGACTTAGCACCAGATGCTCAAGAAGATTTGGAAGATGACATAGTTTTGCAGAAGCATTCCAAAACTACAATATAGGGGTAGCATAGTAGATTGGGTTGAAATGACAATTTCTAGGAAAAGTAGAGTGGTACTCTAGGGAGAAGGTAGAGAAAAAATTTCCTCATCTCATTTAGTAAATATTTTGGGGACCAAAATCCTCCCTAAATGGGGAGGTATGATCCATATTGGATCATTATATCATTTTTCATCTATCTCTATGCTTTCATAGTGGAAAAAAAATGGAGGAATCAACTCGCAGGGTCATTTTAGTGGCAGGTCCTAGTTTGGAAAATTGGGGCCCGAAACCTTCTGGAGCCATTTTGAGGCATGGAATGACATTTTTTGGGGTTAAAAATTTCTTAGCAAATCTAGGACCTCATGACACTATTCTACACATCGATACCTTTCCAATGGTGAAAAAATTACGTCATTCGGAGCTCGTATGAAAACGTTATGCCTCATGCAAGTTGACCTAATGTGTTGACCACCAGGGTACGATAGGATGCCACATCATCCCTCATTACTCATGAATATGGGGCCATCCATGTATGTAATTTCAATAATATTTTATAAGGTCCAAAACCCTATAACATTTGAGAGTTGAGGAAGTAAAATACCTACCCCTAGATGGCTATTGGTCTATGTTAAATATTAGGCCACTAGGAGGAGAAGGGATTCCATTATATGCTATTGTATTTTGTTCCATAGTAGAGCAGAACAACTGGGAGTGGGAAATTAGATAGCATAATAGAGGGGGTTAATTTTCTATAGTAGCCTAGCAGGAAAAATGTCTTAGGTAACTCCATAGAGAGTGCCTTATTCTTTGCACTTGCATTATTTCCATACTAGAGAAAAGAGAGTAGAGCAACCTCACCTTATAGTTGGTTTTCTCCCATAAGGGTTTCCCAAAGAAAATATTTGCATTATTTTTTGGATGGTGTGTGATTGTATTTTAATATTCTCTATTTTCTACATTTTATCTATTTCACGCATAAGGAGAAAATCAATAACTAAATATTCTATAATCTAAAAGAATTTAACCTTCATAGTATAGATTTTAGTTTTATTCATCAGATCTGTTGTGATGAACTGTTCCAGTGGAATATCCATGGAAATTTACATATCATTAGTGGAGAAAGGTCTATGATGTCAGGGTGGCTCCATAAAAGCTATGGATGCTTCCAAGTAGTGGAACAACACTGAAAGAAAGTGAAACAACCTTTGTGCTCAAAATATTCAACCCCATTTTAAAGAAAAACTTTGTGATTATGACTGTTACCTAAAACATCAGGGGAAGCTTTAAAAAAATCAACTTCACACTTTCTATCGTTAATAAAAAATACTAAATCATTGAATTTATATGATTGGGGCAATATGGATTCATGTTACAAGGGGAGTGTTGGAGAATAAAATGGAACACGATATGAAAAAAGAACACAGTACTATAAACAATTGAAGAGGGATGAAAATTTCGAAGAACATAGGTGTCATCTAAAGACACCGTTATGACACTTAAGCACAACATACTGTGATCAAAACATCACAATGCATATTACACATATTGATCTTCATGATCTATTGTGCAATCTCAATTCACACAATGTTATGATAATGACCCAAGGGGTATTCTTTTCTAGTCTCAAGATCTAACTGACTTCCATAAAATACAAAATATATTGTCCACATATAACCATTGGCTATTAGAGTTGACTCCAAAAAATCGACTTTGTCACATCGGCTTGATGGGACTTGATCCAAATGATTATCCGTCCAACTTGTAGTCAATTGTAGGGATGGTTGATCTACTGCACGATTATGTTTGACTTCTGGTCGACTGTATGACCGATAGGCACGTCGACTACTTGAATGATTGATGTGGTGTACTGATCGATTGCCCGACCGACTATATTTATATGCAGGTCGAGCTCTTGATCGAATGAACCCAAGAGATGTGTGTGTTAATATTATGGTAGCTGCGGGAGGTATTTACCTCCATGTGTGAACCTGACGAGAATAGAAGACTCCGGAAAGGAAGAGAAAACCCTAATGAGTTGGATAATAACCCTATAAGTCTTTTTGGCTCAAGAAAATAATTTATATTAGGTTATTAGCCTCCAAGAGAAGAAGTCAGCTAGAAATAAAATCAATGTATCACTTTGTACTTTTTTCATGGATTGAATAGAAGGATTCTCCCCCTTTTTTACTTAAAAAAAAAAGAAAGAATATACAAAATGAATAAATGAAAAATAAAAATTTATGTATAGGGAAATGAGAAAGTTTTAGGTGAAGAAACCTTTCAAATGTTTCCCATTAACAAGTAACATTAATATTTTACCCTTCATGTCTTTGAGCATATAGAAATTAAAACCCAAGATATTTTGGATGATGTATGGCCCAATCTAGAGTGATTCAAATTTTTTGTGCATTGATGGTTTCTCCTTAGCTTTGTTCCAGAGTAATACCAATTCTCCCTTCTGAAAATTCTTTATGGTTGCATTCTGGTCAAAATATCTTTTGATACTTTGTTGTCTCTGAGAAGTTCTATTTAGGGATTTACTTCATTCTTCCTCCAATTTCAACAATTGGTTGATCCTCCTTTGCATAGGTGAACGATCTTCTGCATCTTTTGTATTGACCACAAAAGTCAAAGCATTGAGCTCAAGGATAATTGGCATTTTTGATTCTTTACCATAAACCAATGTATACAGAGGCATCCCAGTGTTGTCTTTCAGAGTCGTTCTTCTTTCCCACAACGTGTCATTCAACTTTAAATGCCAATTCTTTTAGTTCTTGTCAATAGTTTTCTTCAATATCTGAATGAATTTCTTATTAATGGATTCTGCAAGATTGCCTTGTGGATAATAGTTTCATGACTTCCCCATAACAATTCCATATTCTCCACAAAATTCTGTAAATTTCGAACCATTATTAGTGATGAATTTGTCTGGGACACCAAATCTTGACAAAATGTTATCTTTGAGAAATTTAATTAACTCTTCAGAATCAACCTTTTTTAATTCCACTGCTTCTGGCCACTTTGTAAAATAATTTGTAGCGGTGATAATATATACATGTCCCTTACTTGACTTTGGGTTTATTGGCCCAACGACATCAAGTCTCCATTGAGTAAATGGTTGTTCTACAAATACAGGATGTAATGGCATTGCAAATTTTTTCATTTTCCCTGAAAATTGTTGACAAGATACACACTTCCTCATTACAGCATACGAGTCTTTAAAAATTGATGGCCAATAAAACCCAACTCTTATTATCTTATGGGAAATAGCAGTAGGTGAAAAATGTCCACCACATATTCCTTCATGGAATTCTCTCATTAATTCTTGAGCTTTGTTTTCATCAACACATCTCAGTAATATACCATCATAGTTCCTTCTGAACAATATATCAACAATCAACACATATCGATTTGACTTCATATTTAATGTTCTTCGTTCTTTAGGGTTCGTGGTGACTAGAAATTGTTTGGACATCAAGTAAAATACAATATCTCTATACCATTCTGAATCTTCCAAGGGTTCTCCTACATAGATTGAAATCATTCCATCCAAAGAATCACTATTTGCAATGAGCTTACATAAACCTTGTCTGTTAGCTGCATTTAAAGGTTTAATTTCAATATCATATTCTTGAATATTCGCCATCCAGTTAGCCCATTTTCCTTCTCTCAATTGTTGATTCAAAAGCATCTTCACTGGCGAGGATTGAACATAAGCAATGACATGATAATTCAATATGTAAGTCTGAAAGTGCGCCACTGCTTTCACAAGAGATAGGGCTTTCTTTCCCAATTCTGAATACCTCAATTCATAATCATGAAGGGTTTTTCTCATGAAGCTAATTGGGAGTTCTTCACCCTTGGCATTCCTCTGAGTAAGAATAGATGCAACAACCATTTCTGTAGCGAACAAATAGATGATGAAGTCCCTTTGGAAGTCTGTGATAATGAGGACTAGAGCTGTAGTGATTTCCCTTTTGATATTATTGAAAGCTTCTTGTGTATCCATGGTCCATTCGAACCTGGTCCCTTTTTAACAATAAATTGATCGGCTTGACAATGCTTGCATAATCAGGGACAAATATTCGTACAAAGTTGATCTTGCCAAAAAATGTCTGCACTCCCTTCTTAGATGATGGGGGGTTGAGTTCATTTATAGCTTTAACTCTTTCTGGATCTATATGGATCCCTTCCTTGCACACAATATGACCCAATAGTTTTCCTTGAGTTACATCAAATCTTTCTGGATCTATATAGATCCCTTCCTTGCACACAATATGACCCAATATTTTGTCTTGAGTTACATCAAATAAACATTTCTTTGGATTTAAGGAAACACCATATATTCTACACTTGTCAAAAACTTTCCTCAAGTGATGAATGTTATCGCTCCTTATTTTTTAGTGCACCATCAGGTCATCTTGATAATCAACCATGAATTTTCCTATTAACCCCTCAAAATCATGATCCATGGCCCTCTAAAAAATTAGCTCCTGCATTCTTTAAACCAAATGGCATCCTAGCATAAGCATATGTCTCCCAAGGTGTTATGAAAGTTGTCTTTGCTCTGTATTCTTCAACAACTAAGACTTGGTTATACCCAGAAAAAACATCTAACATGGACATGTAAGATGATCTCGTGAATTATTGGAGACGAAACTCCATGTTAGGTAAAGGATAATTATCCTTTACACTTGATTTGTTAAGATCTCTGAAATCTACACACATCCGTATCTCCCTCGTCTTCTTTCTTACTATTATAGAGTTTGAAATCCAATCAGAATGTCTAATGGGGTATATTATTCCAGCCTTTTTTAACTTCTCCAATTCAACCTTTACCAATGGTTTTAATTTGGGGTTCATTATTTTTATCTTCTTCTTAACATGCTTTGCCCCTTCTCGCAAGGGAATAATGTGTTGAAATATTGTTTTATCATATGCCTTCAAATCATCCAAAATTCTATAAATTTTGAACCAATGAAAATCGAACCATTATCAATGATGAATTTTTCTGGGACACCAAATCTTGACAAAATATTATCTTTGAGAAATTTAATCAACTCTTCAAAATCAACCCTTTTTAATGCCATTGCTTCTAGCCACTTTGTAAAATAATATGTAGCAGTGAGAATATATATATATATCCCTTTCTTGACTTTGGATTTATTAACCCAATGAAATCGATTTCATTTTCCCTGAAAATTGTCGACAAGATACACACCTCCTTATTGTAGCATACATGAGTCTTTAAAAATTGATGTCCAATAAAACCTAGATCTTATTATCTTATGGGCAGTGGTGGTAGGCACAAAATGTCCACCACATATTCCTTCATGGAATTCTCTCATTAATTCTTGAGCTTTGTTTTCATCAACACATTTCAGTAATATTCCATCATAATTCCTTTTGAACAATATATCGTCAATAAACACATATTGATTTGATTTCATCTTCAATGTTCTTCACTCTTTAGGGTTCATGGTGACTGGAAATTGTCCGGACCTCAAGTAGAATACAATATCTCTATACCATTCTTAATCTGCCAAGGGTGCTCCTACTGAAATTGAAATTGTTCCATCCAAAGAATCACTATTTGTAATGAGCATGCATAAAACTTGTCCTTTGATGGCCTTTAAAGGTTTAATTTCAATATCATATTCTTGAATCTTCTCCAACCAGTTAGCCCATTTTCCTTCTCTCAATTATTGATTCAAAAGCATCTTCATTGGCGAGGATGGAACATAAGCAATGACATGAGAATTCAGTATGTAAGTCTGAACGTGCGCCACTGCTTTCACAATATATAGTGCTTTCTTTTGCAATTCTAAATACCTCAATTCATAATCATGAAGGGTTTTTCTCATGAAGCTAATTGAGAGTTCTTCATCCCTGGTATTCCTCTAATTAAGAATAGATGCAAAAATGGTTTATGTAGCGAATGAATAGATGATGAAGTCCCTTTTCAAAGTCTGGGATAATTAGGAATGGATCTTTAGTGATTGCCCTTTTGATATTATTGAAATCTTATTGTGTCTCCATGGTCCATTCGAACCTTTGGTTATTTTTTAACAATAAATTGATCAACTTGACAATGCTTGCATAATCAGGGAAAAATCTTCGTACAAATTTGATCTTGTCAAAAAATGACTGAAATCCCTTCTTAGATGATGGGGGGTTGAGTTAATTTATAGCTTTAACTCTTTCTGGATCTATATAGATCCCTTCTTTGCACACAATATGATGCAATATTTTTCCTTGAGTTACAACAAATAAACATTTCTTTGGATTTAAGGAAACACCATATAATCGCCATCTATAAAAAAAATTCCTCAAGTGATGAATGCGATCGCTCCTTGTTTTTTAGTGTACTATCAAGTCATCTTGATAATCCACCATGAATTTTCCCATCAACCCCTCAAAAGCATGATCCATGGCCCTATGAAATGTAGCTCATGTGTTATTTAATCCAAATGGCATCCTATCATATGCATATGTCTCCCAATGTGTTATGAAAGTTGTCTTTGCTCTATCTTATTCAACAAATAAGACTTTATTATACCCAGAAAACCATCTAACATGGATATGCAGGTTGATCATGTGACTTGTTGGAGAAGAAAATCCATGTTAGGTAAAGGGTACTTATCTTTTACACTTGATTTGTTAAGATCTCTTAAATCTACACACATCCAGATCTCTCGGGTCTTCTTTCTTACTATTATAGGGTTTGAAAGCCAATCAAAAAGTATAACGGGGTATATTATTCTATCCTTTTTTAACTTCTCCAATTCAACCTTTACTAGTGTTTTTAATTTGGGGTTCATTATTCTTATCTTCTACATGACAGGATTCACCCCTTCTCACAAGGGAATAATGTGTTGAAATATTGTTTTATCATGTGCCTTCATATCATCATAACTTCATGCGAACACATCAAGTTATTCTTTAAATAACACGACATATTGATCAACTTCATCATTTGTACAATCAACCCCTAAATTGACGTATTTTGGGGAACTATCAGTCCCAATGTTAACTTTTCTTGCTTCTTGGAACTTTCAGGGAGAGGCTTCTTCCAAGAGGTTTTTAGCATGATCATCTCTTGTAAAAAGAGACTGAGATTGAATACAATTCCCTGGGACAATATTTACGTGATTGTCTTCATCTTCATCATCTTTCATCAAAAAAATTTCCAATTCTTCATAATTCTCAAATACTTGTAAATATTCTTGGTTATTAGGTACAAAAGGTCGGAAAATTATTTTTAGTTGAAAAGATGTTTTACCCTGAACATCATCCGGGTTGGACAATGAGGCTGCCAAAGATAATGAATTTGCCTTCTAATTTTTATCCCTTGGGATGAAAGAGACATTGAAAGAGTTGAAGGCCTCCATCAATTCATTAACTCTTTTGAAATATAATTTGAGTCTTTCCTTTTTTATTATATATCTCTGGGTAATTTAATTTATTACCAATTTAGAGTCGCCAACCACAATTAGATGTTATATATTCATTTCTTGTGCAAGAATCATTCCCTGAATCAAAGCTTCATATTTTGCCTCATTATTGGTACATGCGAATTCAAGACTAATAGAATGTGTATGCATAATTTTTTCTAGACTTTCAAGGACAATTCCAACTCCACTCCCAAAACTTGAACAAGATCCATCGAATGACATCCTCCAATAACCTTCAAATGGATGCTCTTGATTCTTCATATATTGAAATTTCTCCCGGATTTCAATGTGTTCCATGTCTAGGATAACATAATTTTCGATCCCAACATCTATATAATCTTCCATTAATTCATTATCCTTCTTTTTGAAAGATAAGGGTCTCCTGGGATCACGGGGAACCTTAATCATTTCTCCCTCTTTTCCTGGTAGCATCATGCAACTTCCATCATTCATTATGTATCCCTCTATCATGAACGACCAATCTCTTCCTAAAACATATCCATATGCAGGAGGAAGGTCTACCACAATAATATTGAAAACTGTAATAATATGGGGAGCAACCGTGATCCAAGCATAAAAGTCCTTGATTTCTCCATAAGATGGCACTTGTCTGGAATCAATTGCATATATAATTTCACCAGTCTCATAATATTTGGTACAGTTCATTCCCAATGCCTCCATGACCGCCAATGGCATAATATTATTGGTCGCTCCAATATCAACTAAACAATTATGAAGTGCAACATCATGATTTTCAATTGAAATATAAAAGGGATGGATTTACCTCTCAACTTGACGGTTGATTTGTTCTAGCTTTGTTTCAGACTTGTTACAATAGCTTCCATTTTTCCAAACGGATCATCCAACAATATCAAAATATTTTCCCTTTGTTGGGGAATCTTCACCACGTCTATAAAATGAAGAGTTATCATTAGTTTACTCAAGTCCTCTATGAAATTGTATTTCATCTGGGTGGGGTTTGACATCAGGTGTTTTTTCTTTCTTCCAACGCTATCCATCACATTCTCATTTTCTCTTTTCTCATTCATTTTTTCTTTTTCTTTTTCATTTTCTTTTTTTGAATCATTTTTATTATTGGAATTATTTACAAATGCTCGTGTCTGGGAAACATTCTCCTGCGAGTCGAGGTCATTTTCTCCTTCTTCAAATATATACATGGACATCTTGCATCCATCCATCTGTACAATTTTATAACTTTCATCAGGTGAATAACAGTTCCCTTGCTCAACAATTTTCTCATCATATACATCATCCAAAACAACTGCTTTGGGGGTTGGTTTCTTGGGAACCCTTGGCCTTTGTGAATCATCAATGTTTTCAAACCTCACTCTATTTTCTTGGGGAGGGTTCCTTCTTTTCTCTTGGATCAGTATTCTCGGATTTGCTACATAATTTCCCCCCTTCTTAGTTTGGTTATCTCATTCTTCATTTTCCTGATAGTTCTATTCATTTGTGCAATTTCAATTCTTTGCTTGGTTTCTTGTGCCACAACAGGGTCTACCTTCACATATGGTATGCTTCCCTTGAAAAATCCTCCTCCAATTGTTTGATTTTGGGTCAATCTTGGATTTAGTTCTTAGTTCTTTCTTGAGCTAGAGGCTCCTTTATTATTAATACTTAAGCCTCCCAACTACCTTTGTACTTTTCCTAGGATAATGTCGGGGTCGACACTTGTCTCAATCATAATTTATTCCATCTCAATGGCTTTAATCATTGCTTCCTCCAAGGTGTCCATCTGGGATGTTCTAATAGAATATTTTACATTTGGGTGCATCAAATTATTATAACAACCAAGTCTGACTGGGTCATTAGGTATTTTATCTTCTGGAATCTTACTCAAGGTTTTATTGAACCCGAGATTAAAATCTCGTATTCTCTCATTCTTCCTCAAACCAATTTGGGTGAAATCGGTGAGAAGGGTATGATATGCAACTTGAGGGGCGAACATAGTCAGGAACATGGCTTCAAGGTAATTAAACAAGCCAATTGAACTACTAGGTAATGTATTATACCATTCATAGGCTCTTCCTGATAAGGTTTGAAGAAATAACCATACCATCACATTGTCATACTCAACACGATGAAAATCACAAACAACAAGAAATAAGTTAAGGTGTCTTTTGGCATCGATTGTTCCATATTCAAAAAATTCCTTCAAGGTACCCATAGGGATAACAGGGAGGTCATGTTACTCACCTAGAATATTTAAAGGGAAATATCTTATTCTTCTTTGATTTTCTTGATTTCTTGCAGCACCTCTTCCACCTCCTTATCTCCCTTCATGAGTTTCTCTTCATGGTTCTTCTCATGGTTGTTCATTTCTTTCTACCATACCTGGATATGTTCCAATAATATGATTTCCAATTCTTAGAATACAAAGTTGTTTTCTTTTACTTCTGGTAATGGGGCCCTTGCATTCGTCCAACCTCAATCCCCACCTTGTCCTTTTGCTGCTCTAGCTAGCATTTGGTTTCTTTGGTCTTGTCTCTTGTCTCTCCTCTGTCTCCGGAGGATTTCTCTTTCTTCTTCTTGGGATAAGATCTGTCAGGACCTTTCTAATTATTCTCGGGTCTGGGATGTCATTATTACCATATTATATAGCTGATGTAATATGCTTCGTTGATTATTAAATCTAATTTCCAGGTGGGGTTGATCATCTTGGAGCAAAGTCGTGTATTTTCCAAAAGATGCTAAACCAGATTTCAAATTTCAATTCATTCCCCAATATGGTCGCAAAAAATGTTGACGCTTGAATCCGTTAGGACCAAAACGACAACCTCACTGAGATACGAATCCCCTTGCATTTTTATAAAGGTGGTACTCCTCTTTATTTTAATATTTTCTCGGGACTCTAGATTTTCAGAATGTGGGACTATGCAGAAGTTCGTCGTGATAATCAAAGAAATACAAATATTGCAAGAAAAATAACAAGAAAAAAAATATTTTCTTTTCTTTTAAGATAGTTCTTGAGAAATGACGAGGAACCACACACATCATATATTTGAAAAAGATCAACAAAATTTCCTCACATCCATCATAGTTAAACTAAATATTTCTAATCACATAAAATAAAAGAAGATGGTCTACATGCATAAGATAACTTTAATAGAGTAAACACATAGGGAGATCAAATAAAGATAATGATAGATCATTCTCAAATAATTTATACTCAAAACTCACAGTTACAAAGTACAATCAAAACTGATCCTGAAATAGTTCTCTTGGGATTTCTGAAAAAATATATATAGTCTCTTACAAAGCTTTGAAATTTAAATGTGTTTGTCCTTAGGACTGGGATTGGGGATCTCGCAGACCATAAAGAAAATATGAACAAGAAGTAAGTTGTAGAAGGATAATGGTGGGAGATGTAGAGTAGCAAGACCTGGAAAGAAGACAGGGAGAAGTTATCATATTTTTGGTTAACCCTTTCTAGTCAAAGAAGTGGAGTAACTGAATGAAAAAATGATAAAGAAAGAAAAACATGATCAATGTGAACTTACTATGATGGTATCTCGTGTCTTCATTTGATTTATGTTGTTCTTTTATTGTCTTCATTGACGGATACAAGAACCATCTCAATTGTTTCTTTCCCTTCGTTGGTTAATTTTTCAATTGTTTTTTTGAACCAATCTTCAATATAAATTTTTATTGGTTCGACATTTATTTCATGCCAGATTTTAATGTTGAATAACTCACCTTTCAAGTCTCTTAAGTCAAGAGAAAATGTATTTCTTCCTCAATATCTTGATTTTTCACAGAATAATCAACTAGCCAATTTTCTATGTCTTCTTCATTATATTCAAGTATGCTATAAAATGTTTCAGCTGATAACCCCTTTATTTTTTCAACATAATTTAGATTTACATTGTTGAAGTGATTAACAAACTCATCAATTTTATTTATGTTTCTAAATATGAAATCTCCAATCTTCCATGGTAAGGGGATGAATTTATCTTTCCTTTTTTCGTGGAAAAAATGCAGCCATAAATTATATTACATTGCCACCTCTGTAATGAATAATTTATGAGATACATGACACGGGAGACAAGAAGGATTCTATTTAGATCAAAATATCCTTATGACACTCTGATTCTCCATTTGTTCTATCGTTCATATTTTCTCTATAAATTTGTTAGCTTGGTAAGATATCCTTGAAGTATTCTCTCCAAACAACAACCTCTTCAAGACTAAAAAAAAATCATTATAGACTTTATAAAAATACAAAGGGGTCTTATGTCTCCATAATGCCTGATACCAGAAGGTAACCAGATCTGTTTCACAATTCACCCTCTTACTTATGGTCAATTTTGTGAATTGACAACAATACACTATAACGAATATCATATATGATGCCATAAATAATATTTTATCTTTTTTGTAGTGCGTTAACTGGGATGAGATTTCGATAGAAATCAATTTTCCCCAGTCAAATATGGCTTGTTATTTTACTGTAAAATATAAAATATAAAGAATAATACAAGAAATGGCAGCAGTTCTTTCCTGATTTGTCAACCTGGTAAACAACCAAGCAATTTCTCGAAACGAGTTTTTAAAAGAGTAGACCTGAATCCTGGTTATGTCTTCTGGAATAAACATAGGATTCTCCAAATATTCAGGCAAGAGGTCAAGGCCATTTCTATGTCTCTTCAAGAAATCTTTGCAGTCTTCTCCTTTGAAGTTAAGGGTCGGCTCTGGGAGCTTCAACATCCTACGAAATACTTGCAGTGAAAGGGAGATCAAAGAATGACCTTGGATTTGTATAATCCTACGGCTTAGCACGTATTTCTCTACACACCATGCAATAGGATATTTACAGTCAAAGACCTCAGGAACACATCCTGCGCGAGCAATTCTGGATGCCCATATTACATCTTTCTATGCAAGAGGAGAGGAGTAATATGAATATGCCCTGGACCACTGAAAGTTCTGGTCTTCACGACCAAAAATATTTAGAGTATCACCACAAAATTGTTGTCTAGCTGCTGCTACCATAGGTTGACAAGAGTTTTCTTTGAGCTTGATAATAACTTGAAATGAAGTTTTTCAGAGAGGTGACAATAATATAACCTTTGGAAAATAGTGCTTTAATTCATTTTAATGAGAAATATCCTCAATCCCTTTGCTATTAATGATGAAATTTTCAGATCTTGAATGATAAGTTATTAACATTAAACCATACTTAATGCATATTGGGAAAAGCATGAAGATGGAGGGAACAAACTAGAACAATTTTGAACATGGAGTGTTTCATGAACCCACCAACCCAAGAACCTGCGAATCGACGATTATGGAGGATTTAAAATAAGCTAAGTGTTGCAAAGTGGTTAGTCAGACTTGTATGCAAGAGAAATGAAATACTCAGGGGCTTGATACTTGTGACAAGTCTAACGGTAATAATGTAGATCACAGAACTTTGGGTGCAAAGTGGAGATCACAAAACTTGGAAGATGAAGGCTTGAATCCATGAACCCATGAAGTTGCAAAAATGGTTAAGTATATTATAAGAAGGTGGTCGGTCAGACTCATGACATAGGAACGTGAATGGAAATGAAAGCCCATGAACCCGTGAACTCGTCGATTTTTGAAATACAACTAAGTATGGTAACTAGAAAGGGATAGAAGAAGGGAAAAAAAAAATTGAGAACAAGGGTAGGTATAGAAGAGGGAAAAGAAATGGAAAAAGTAAGTTGGGAAAGGAAATTTTGGAAGTAGGAAATGATCTCAACACCTTTCTGGAAAGTATCCAAGCGCTTACATTTGCTTGCATTCTCTTGTCATGGAAAAAATTCAATTGTATTTATAGAAACTATGAAAGATGGAGTGGAGGAAGTGGGCCACTGTAAAGGAGATTTATTGTTTGTTGGACAAGATAATTCCCCATGGAAAATACATCCATAAATCTACAAAACAGGTGTGCCCCCATGTACAAGCTCTATGGGTATTGACTGCATTAATAGGTCTGAAATATATTATTTAATGATGGACTAAATTGTTGGTGTACATGTTGAAAATAGGTTTGAAAATGGTCTCAAAATCTGTTAAATATAGTGTGTTAACCACTCTAAAATAGACCATTTAATGGTGGATGATCCTTGATGGTGTGATTAAACATTTTTTGAAACAAAATTTGTTTCTTTACTCGGTATCTTTTGAATAAGACAACAAAAAAGATATTCAGAAGACAACATTTCAAAAATCATCAATAAAATATTGTCAATTGCAACTATTAAGGAAGAATTTTTGTTTTACAAAATGGCATTACTTCAATTATGAGACTTGTATAATAAATGATGTGGTAAGAGAAGCCATTGTTACAAATTTAGGAGCATATTGTAACCATTATGGAGAAGCATGATAAGTATTTCGCAGTAGAATAAAGAACTTCCATAAACATTCCATGATGACTTTAAAAAATCTGAACGTCGTTTTCTTCTCCTTGTTGCTTCATTTCCTCAACATCTTCACTTTCTTTTGTGATAGGAAAAAAATAGGGGGCTCCTTTATACAATATCAAGACTTGTGGTAGTGTTATGGCACCTATCTCCTTTCATGGTTTATTTTTTCCTGCAACCTTGAAGTTATCTGAACAAAATATTCTCGTTCCACCCTTATATCCCCTAAAATATGAACCAACTCATCAATTTCCAAAGCATACCAAGGAAGGTCTTCTCTTGGTAATATTCTAATTACTTTCACGTTTTGTTCACCTTGTTGTTCCTAAGATTGTTCTAGGCTCAAAGAACAATTTCTAGGCATCTCAATGAAATGTTTCAATTGAATGTAAAAACTTTATGCCCTAGTTTTAAATAGAGGATTTCAATCATAATTACTAGAAATATAAAGAGGCCTGATCTCATTCATAAAGTTATTTCAGAATTTCAATAGTATGAAAAGAAGAATTGAGATAAACAAAATTGAAATAAATATTACTTCCTTTCAAATAGAATAAATAACATGGAATTTGCATGTGTCACGATATGGATTTGTTGCTCAAGAAATTTATTTTGCTCATTCAATTGTACTATTTTCTTTAGAAGTTGTTCATTTTATTGTTGAATTTTTATAAGTTCTGGAGTTTGAACATGATCATGATCATTCATATGCAGTTTGTTCTTCAAAATTGGAATTTATTTTTCTTTTAAGCTTATCAACTGCTGCATTGGTTCATCATCCTTAGAATTATCCCATATTCTCAACATTTTCTTTTCCAAATCATCAACTCTTATCTTCTTTATCCTAGAGAGTGTTTGTTCCTATTTTAAATGCTCTTTCAATTGATTATTTATCCTTTGCAACTTCTTCATATTTTGAGTTGTTTTGATAACATCTTTTTTTACCATCTCACCTATCTATTTAAGCAATTCCATTTTGTCAACCAGTGGGACATTTTCAAGATCAAATGATAAATTTTCTACCTTATAATTTCATAGACTCATAATATCTTGACGAATTGGTTCCAATACTAACAAATTTAATTTCCCCTTCTCAAAATCTAAAGAAGATAATAATATGGTTTTAGTAGGATCAAGATCAAGTTTGGGTAACAAAACTTGTGTAATCTGCAAATTTTTATCTTTTAATTCATCATATACAAAAAAATATGCTTTCTGGCTTTGTTTCTGATGATCCTTAACCTTCTTGACTTTGAACAGAATGAAGAAATACTATCGGAATAAGGTCCATGGAATATGCAGGTTCCTTTTGAATTTTCTTTGATATTTATTTTTCTAGCTGAGTATTTTCCTCTGAATTTTCTTCTGGAATGATTTCAATCTTTTGTTTCTTACTTGAATGTTCATCTTCAGATTCTCCAAGAAAAAATATATTTAAGGTCTTCTCTTGTTGTTGAGGATTTTCAATATTTTTTGTTTGTGATAGTTTCTCCACAGATTGAGTTTGCTCATGAAGGATTCCCTGGACCTCTTCCCAGTTGTATAGGTTCATTATTATTTCAATATGAGGCTTTTTGTGATGTTCATAAGAAGTCAACCCTAGTTCCAACCTTTTTTCCTTAATGATTCCAAAAGGATCATATTTCCAAGCTTCTCCTTGTTCCAGATTCAGTTCCTACAATTTTGTTTCAACAACCTGTAAGGTTTTTCTATTGTACACCATGAAAGGCCCAACTTCTCTTTTTAGCTTGAAATTAGTCCTTTTATTTCTAGGAATAAAATGAATATTATCAAAGTCAAGACTCTGTCTAATGAAATCAAGAGACAAAATCCTTAAAGTTGGAAATTTAGGTAATCTAAAAGGACAAATGTTTGCTCCATATACCCTAATCTCAGTGTATTCCTGGAATAAATACTAATCTCCAAGTTTGGTATCTGAGGATTCATGCAAAAGGGATTTTACTTGAGGAGAAATGCTTGGATAACACTCTTCATGAAATAGAGTGTAATATACAGACAAGAATGTATTAACATATTCCATAAAACCAACATTAGTTGGCTTAACTCTGACTAGAGGTGTCCAATGAATTATAGATACATGATTTCCAACTTTTCCTTCAATTTCCAACTTCAAGCTTGGAAATCTATTTCCTTTAAAAAATAGAAGCAAATAGACAAAAAAGGATTGATAATTACATGATCTATTAAGAGAGAATTTAGTGGGATGAAAATGTAATGAATCAACTATAAATTGTGCAAAGAAAAATATTGTGATTGTTTGAGTTGTAGAAGGTCAGATGGCTCTAACAAGACCTAACACAGTATAATCCACTACTTTGTCACTGTCATGTCCTAGAATTGCATAAACCATAATCAAACCATGTCGTGAAATTGATGAAAACATCATTGTTTCATAGGTTTCTAATTCTTGAATAGAGGTATTATCTTTATCCATTAATCTCTATATAAAAGTTTGTTTACAATTTGACCATCTTTTACTTCAGAAACCTTCAATATTTCGCTAATAGACTCAGGTTTTACCTCAAATAGAACTGACCCCTTCTTTGATAAAAAAAATCCTAGTGATTGGGTCATAATTCTAAGCACACTAATGGACAAATTCCAGGAAATTATAGGTTTGTGGAACAACAAAATGAGCCAGGTTTGATTCCCAAGCGTTAAAATAATCCTTTAATTCACTATATCTATTATAGGATAGATTATGTAGTGCGTAAAGGTTAAAGGAAGTAACATGGTATACAATTAAACCATCCATGTCTACTAAATATACATTTGTTATAGGTAGGCTTCTAGTTCTTTTAGAGCCAGAAGACTTAGACATTTTTGCAAACAAAAAGGTTCTTTTAATGCTTACCCAGAAATTGACTGAGAAAATCCTTGAGTTCGACAGGGAATCAAGTAGAAATCCTTGCAGAATCTCCATGGAATGGTGGATTCTTTCTTTCGTAACAACAAAAGCTGGACCTAAATATATAATTTTATTTTATTTTTTAAAACACATCAAACTTTATTAGCTCATATACAAATAAACGAAAACAACATAAAAATTAATTACAAACCACCAGTTTTTGAAAGGGAAAAGAGCGGTTTTTCGTTTGAGTTTAATGCATAGTATGAGGGCAGTTTTACATACTCCTTCCCAAAGGTTGTTGTAAGCTCATCATTTGACACGTATCATAGATCAAAACCTCGCTACACCATAGTAGAAGGGTAGTAATATGTTAAATATCACTCATTTGGAAGTTGTGTTTTTTTTTTTGAATCATCGATGTTGGGCTCCAATTTTGTTATACTTTCTGCCATATAAATACACTCATCATTACACCTTCTCCTCGCATTACGTCAACAATATATCTCTAATTACACCATAAAAATCCATTTGTTGGACATAGTGTCATTAATGTGTTGTCATTGATGTCAAACAGTAGGAAAATATGCAGAGATTAAAGCTCAGGATGGTTAGCAAATGAAGATCAAAGATCAAAAGAGATGACACAAGCAAAGCTCAGAAGAGATGACGCGAATAAACTCAGAAGGGAAAGTGCCAGATCAACGGTAGGGATGGATTGCAGAGTATGAAGGAAGAATTAAACAACGTACTAATTCCAATCCTGCAATTAGTCTAGACCATCGATCCTTACCCACCAAATAGATCTACGGTTGACATCAGTTCCACTACCAACGAGCAGTTTTCCATTGCGGATCTCGACGATAGTTTTAAACGTTGTGCTAGTTGGGATCCCACAATCATCCCTGATCCCTGATCTACTCTGGGACCATTCTTGACCGATGGATCAAGTTGAGTGGAAGGATAGGATAAGCAAATAAGAAGAGCCGTTGGATTTAAACCAAGGCAAATCAACATAACAGACAGATCGAGACGTCAATATAAGATCACGATCAACGAACAACATTCATTTTGGGTTAAAAGTTGTGAGGAGGTTACACTTCGGGTAAAATGAGAAGTAAGACCAAGGCAAATCAACATAACAGACAGATCGAGACGTCAATATAAGATCACGATCAACGAACAACATTCATTTTGGGTTAAAAGTTGTGAGGAGGTTACACTTCGGGTAAAATGAGAAGTAAGAAAGGAGAAGTTAGTCGAAGTCCCGAATTAAATGAGGACCATCCGATCTATTCAGAGCGTGCCAAGGTAGCAGTGGTTAACTTTAGCGTTGACCACTTCAAGAGAAAAGGGTTGAAGTAATATCACCCGAAGACCGGAGTATCGAAGCAAATGTCAACCATCCGATATGAGGAACACTTCGGAAGATATCAAGACCCTCATATCATGTTTAGTGGAAGGACAGAGTAAGCCACAAATGTCCCAAATTCCCGACAACCATTTGATCATGTTAAGCCTTTTCAGGTTAAAGAATGACCATTAGATCAAATCAAAGTTACTCGAGGGTTATACTTCAGGGAATATCACTTCGAAATAATTGG
>CBVK0100830513.1:0-11749 GCA_900067695.1 Picea abies
CACTGGGGAAGGAGACATAACTGTTGAAGAGCACCTGGCTACTTTCTACAGTTATGCAGACAACCTCAATATTGAAAATGAAGATGTCTGGATGAGAGTCTTCGTCCAGAGCCTGGATGGTGAGGTAAGGAAGTGGTTTAGAGGATTGGCTCCAGGATCTATTGCTGGGATTGAAGCTCTAGATAGTGCTTTCCTGAGGTAGTGGGGAGCTAGGAAGGATTTCATGTACTACATGATAGAGTTTGGGTCTTTGAAAAAGATGGATGAAGAATCTATCTCTGAATTCTCCAAAAGAATCAATAAGATGTATAATAAAATCCCTGCCGAAATAAAGCCTTCAGAAGCCTCGGCCAAAATTTCTTATGCTAGTGTGTTTGGCCCTGATTTCTGCCTGTTATTGAGAGAAAGAAGAGCCACCTCCTTGGCTCAAATGCAAGATGCGGCCATAGAAGTGGAATCTAATGTATTAGCAGCTAATAGACTGAGAAACAAGGCCAATGCAGACAGGATAAAGGGAAGGTCGGAAGCCTCGACTTCTGACCTATAGGTGCCCCACCCTCAAGTGGATGAACCGACCAGGATGGCAAAATCTCTATCTGCAGAGATGGAGAGAATGAGGGTGGAAGGGAGGCAAGCATACAAAGGCCCCCAAAATGCCGAAAGGGTAGGAGGTTTCAGAAGGCCCAACAATATTGCTTCCGCGACTGTGCAAAGGGAGAGGGGAAGAGACAGAAAAGATCAGAAGGTTCAGGCCCCTTTCCAAAACAATTTTGTGGCCGAGGGGGAAGAAGGGGAAACAGATGAGCTGGATCCTAAAATCCATTGCTTCGGGGACACTCCTCCTTTTCCTCATCTCACTCAATCAGCATATGAGGAGTCTCTCATGGACAGTCAGCTAAATGAGCTGAGCAAGGAAAACAAGACTAGTAGCCGCCAAGGCAGGTATGACACGAGGTCCCAAAAGAAGGCAGTAGCACCTGATGCTCCTGAGTAGCTCACTAGAATAGAGAAGCCTTCTAATGAAGTAGTAGACAATCACAAAGGTAAGAATACCCAACCCCTCTCTCCCATTATCCAGAGTCATGTTCCCGAAATAAGAGAAATCCTGAAGCTCTCATCTTCTTTTAATTTCGAGCATGAAATTCAAAAAATCAGAATCCCTGTGCCCCTGACAGAGTTGATTAAACATGATGGGTTCAAGAAGCGCTTCTCTTAGCTTTTGAAGTCTGAGGTCTCATGCCTTCCCACAGACTCCATCAATTTACAATATGAAAAGCCTGTAGTTATCCTAGGTCCTATGGTAGAAGACAGGAATGACTCATCCCCTCCCTTCTACACTTCCTTGAATATACATGACAAGGTATTGCACAATTGCTTGATGGATTTGAGGGCTTCTCACAACCTCATGCCCAAAACTGTCATGGAAGAGTTAGGACTAGAAGTCACCCGAGCCTATCATGACCTCTATTCCTTTGACTCCAGGAAAGTTTAGTGTCTAGGAGTCATCAAAGACCTGGTCGTGACCTTGTTTCAACTGCCCATGAAAAGTGTGGTCATGGATATTGTAGTGGCTGATGTTCCCCCCAAGTTTGGTATGTTGCTGTCAAGATCTTGGATAAAGATACTAGGAGGAACCTTACAGATGGACCTCACCTATGCCACTATCCCAGTGTTCGGAGGAGAGCATAGAAGACTATAGAGAGAAGCCCAACTGGCCTATATAATCAGCAATGAAGCCAACCCTACCAATCATCCTATCTTTGCCTTGGACACTGATTTAGGCTCCAGTTTACTACAACTCACCCATGCCCCTAAGCCTCCTCTTAAACTCAGAAAGAAACCCACCATTTCCCCTAAATTTCGTCCCTCCATCACCCCCTTCTGGAAAATGTTCTTTGATGGAGCCTCTTTCAGGGAAGGCGCTGGAGCTGGGGTGGTTTTTGTGTCACCCGCTCAGGAAATCATATCTCTGTCATGCAAATTAGAATTTGAAGCAACCAATAATGTGGCAGAGTATGAAGCTCTTGTTCTGGGATTAAGAGCTGCGAAGGAAATGGGAATTCAGGAGATAGCAGTGTTCGGAGATGCAGAGTTGGTGGTCCAATAGATCATAAACACCTATCAGGCTAAGCATCCTTGACTCAGAAGCTACAAAAATGAGGTATGGGACCTAGTTGATAGTTTCTTCTTAGCATTTAACATTCTTTCATACCAAGAGAGGAGAACACGATGGTAGATTCCTTGGCTACATCAGCAAGTAATTTCAAAGTACCCTTGCTGCCTAAATGCAGATATGATGTAGAAGTGAAATACAGGCCCTCCATACCTGACAATGTCAAACATTGGAAGGTATTCAAGGATGATCTCAAGATCGAGAAGTTCTTGGAGACTGTCGAAGAATTTTCAGAGATGCACATTGACCAAGACTCTGTCTCTGAAGAAAATCTTGATGGGGGTACTTTTCTGAATAAGATTGCAGAGCATAACATTGTACAGCTGCCCAACAATCTTATTCCAAGGGGACTGGTTCCTTTGGAAAGGCTTTTTGATAGAAATTATGTGTCGTTAAAGGGAGAAACCTCATAGGATGACACTGGTACTATTCAGTGCAACATTGGGACTGAGAGTGAGCCCAAGTTTGTCAAATTGTCAAGAAATCTGACAAAGGAGCAGAGGTCTGAATACACTGGAATTTTGAGGGAATTTGCTGATGTGTTTTCTTGGACCTACGAAGACCTCAAAACCTATGATACCTCTTTCATCGAGCATAAAATCCCATTAAAAGAGGAGGCGAAGCCATTTAGGCAGAAGCTGAGACAGATCAACCCTATGTTGCTGCCTATCATGGAGAGGGAAGTGAAGAAGCTACTTCAAGCTCAGATCATTGTACCACTGAGATATTCAGAGTGGGTGGCCAACTTGGTGCCAGTAAGGAAAAAGAATGGAGAAATCTGACTCTGTGTAGACTTCAGAAACTTAAATAGGAGCTCACGAAAGGATAACTACCCTTTGCCAAAGATGGAACATATACTGCAGAGGGTAACATAAGCTTCCAGGATATCCATGATAGATGGATTCTCTGGCTACAATCAAGTCTCTGTTCTGCCCGAGGATAGGGAAATGACAGTGTTCACTACTCCATGGGGCACATTCATGTATGCCAAGATTTCATTTGGATTAATGAATGCAGGGGCAACATTCCAGCTTGCCATGGATATAGCTTTCATCGGGGAAAAGGATAAATTTGTGGTCGTTTATCTGGATGACATCACAGTGTTTTCAAAATCTGATAAGGAACATCGTCGCCATCTCAGGAAGGTTTTCTTGAAATGTAGAAATTTTTTCATTTCATTAAACCCCAAGAAATCTTTGTTCGCCATGCAAGAGGGAAAGTTACTAGGCCACATAGTATCAGCAAAAGGAGTCAGGATTGACCCCAGCAGAGTTGAGGTGATACAAGCCTTATCAATCTCGAGGTCCAAGAAGGAGGTCCAATCTTTCCTCGGTAAAATTAATTTTCTGAGGAGGTTTGTGCCTAACTTTGCTGAGGAGGTAAATCTTATAACGGCCATGTTGAAGAAAGAGAATGAAGTAAGGTGGACCCCTCAATTGTGACATTCCTTTGAACAAATCAAGAAGGCTCTGACTGAAGCACCTGTGCTTATCAGTCCCAACTACTCAAAGGATTTCCTTATTTTCTCCTTTGCCTCACCTGACACAGTGGTTGTTGTTCTATTACAGACAAATGACAGTGGGCTAGAGTAGCCTTTTGCTTATTTCAGTCGAACATTGAGGGATGTCGAAGTTAGGTATGACACTATGGAGAAGCAGGATTATGCTCTAGTAAAAGCTCTCAAATCTTTTAGAACCTACGTCCTACAGTCAAATATTATCGCCTATGTCCCCTCGGTTGCTGTTAAAGACATTCTTATTCATCATGACATAGACGGGAGAAGGAGTAAATGGATAGCCAAAATCCTGGAATTCGACCTAGAAATAAGACCCACCAAATTGATCAAAGGTCAAGGTTTAGCCAAATTATTGGCTAAAGAAAACTGCCAAGCTTTGGGGATAAGTTTCATCAACGAATGCTCGGGTATTCAGCAGAATCAACTTCCTGACATAGACCATCAAAGGGAGCCCCCATTGGCTCGATGTCCTTGGTATAAGGATGTCATATACTTTCTGCAGGAGCTGCGGCCTCCAGAAGGCCTGCAAAAAAGCAAAGCAAGATCTTTGAAGCTCAAAGCAGTCAGATACTGCCTAATCGATCAAGTGTTATATTGGAAAGACCTCATGGGGGTGCTTCTAAAATGCATGAGTCCACAAGAGGTCGAGATGATCGTGGTTGAATTTCACAATGGCCTGTGTGGAGGGCACCATTTTTGGAGAGCCACAGCCCACAAAATCCTCAGGGCTGGATATTACTGGCCTACCATGTTCACCGACATCTACAAAAGGGTCAGGACCTGCATCAAATGTCAAAAATTTGCAGGGAAGCAACAGCTTAGGTCTCTACCATTAAATCCGGTGGTGGTTTCAGAACCTTTCCAGTAGTGGGGCCTTGATTTCATTGGAGAAATTCACCCTGCTTCCAGTGGGCAGCATAGGTGGATCCTGACAGCTACGGATTTCTTTACCAAGTGGATTGAAGCTATCCCTACCAGGAGTGTTTCCCATAAGGTAATCATTGGATTCCTGGAGGACCTCATCAGAAGGTTCGGCTGCCCAAATAAGATTGTCACTGATAATGCAGCCGCTTTCGGGTCTAAGCCATTAGCCATGTTCTGTGAGCAGTTCAGGATCAAACTGATTCACTCCACCCCATATTATCCATAGGGAAACGATTTAGCAGAATCCTCCAACAAAAGCCTGATAAGGATTTTCAAAAGGCTATTGGAAGACAACAAGAAGGCCTGGCATTCCAGATTAAAATTTGTTCTATGGGCCGATCGAGTGACCACAAAGAGATCTATCGGCGTCTCTCCTTTCCAATTAGTCTATGGAGCGGAGGCTGTTTTCCCTTCTTAGTTAGCCATTCCTGTAGTGAAATTCCTCCAGCACCATCAGGAGGAGCCCGATGACATGATCAGAAGGATTCATCAGCTAGTGGAGGTCCAACAAGCTAGGGAGTAGACAGTGGACAAAATTCAGGACCATCAACAAAAAATCAAGTAGGTTTTCGATAAGAGGGCCAAGAAGGAGCGGTTCCAGATAGGAGACCTGGTGCTGAAATGGGATGCTCCTAAGCAAGATAAGGGCAAACACAACAAATTTGAAGCCCTGTGGATCGGGCCTTTCAAAATCTCTGAGACTTTCTCAAATAACATGTACAGTTCGAGAGGTTTGGAAGGTGAAGAAGTTTTCAGTAGCCCAGTGAATGGGCATTTCCTAAAGAAATGTTTTGTTTGAGTCTCAGATGGCTCCTTTGTTTGTAAATATTGTCCCTTTTGTTTCTTTGTTCATCTTCATTTTTATTTTTGCGGCCTAATAATGACTCCATAGCCCAATAACAAGGCACTGGAACTGCAAAGCGAGTCCTTAGAGCATCACAGGGACGACTCTATCCCCCATGGAGACTAATGTTAGTGACATTTCTTGTCAGGGGCACAAGAGTATTCAAGATTGCAAATTGCGCGAGGAGTGTTGGGCGTAGCTCATAGGAGAAATCTATTTTGGGCTTAAATCAAGTGAGCGGGCACTTCATTCTTCTACGGAAAGAATTCATCAATAGAATAGAGCAGCGATTGATGGGTAACTGCAGATTAACCAAGTCACTTCAAGTATAGAGCCTAAAGTTTTAAGGAAGTCAACGGTCAAAATCCTTCAGGAGGCACTCGCGAAGTTATGAGGGCCATTGATCGCAAGTAGTTCAAGCACAGTAGTTATTTATCAAACTCGGGGTTCATAAGTTTGGAGGGTGGACCATGTCTTTTAATTACATGAGATTGCGAGTTGCGAAAAATTTCCCAGAGGGGGTCAACCTTCGCTGACCATCGCATCTCGGGACTTCGCGAGGGGAGAATGCCAAAGTTCGATACTCTAGCTTGTGAAGCCACGAGTTGCGAGAGGCATTAGTGCCTGGGCTCTAGCTGATGGTTACATGCAGAGAGCGTCGACCAAAAAGGGGACCCAACCCGTATCGCCATCTCAGGGATCGAGAGTTTAGAAAGGGGAGCCGAGGGTCTTTGACCCACGAACTCGTGAATTGTGAAAGGGAAAGAAATTTTAAAGATTGGGCCCATAGTATCAGGGAGCAATCTCAGCCGTCCATTTGAAGCAGACACCTAGCACGCGATTAAGCTCCCTGCCTTTTCACCCATCGCTGTTTTGAAGCGCAAATAACAGCTCCATCATATCCCGATATGCGAAGTAGCGAGAGCATTCAGGACCTAGGGCCCACAACAACGTCGGGAGAGTTTAGGAACCTCAGATTTGAAGGACGCACAACACCAGATTGAGCTGTCTCGGCATATCGCTCATCACGATTTCAATCAGCAAAGATCGGCCCCTTCATATTCATGAATGCCGAAAAGCACCATGGGAATAGGCACGTGGTAACAGTCCATGGTCACTTGGAGAAAGAGAGAAGATGTGTAAAGAAGGCCAAAGCGTAGAGTTCAGTTACAGAGAGGATCGTTGTGGTCTCCAAGTGCCATTGGATCCGATCCCCATATTTTGTCTCGCCTGGAGTAAATGATGACAAGAGCGGGTGGTTGAAACCTGCCTTCATTCATTAAGTGAGGGGATGGAGGGTCTGGTGAACCGTATGCCCAAGGAAGTCCTGTGTATCGATTTTCTGAAAGACACCATGCTGAAGTCCTCAACTCGACAGAGATGTCTGTGCACGCTAGCCCAGCTCTTAATGGATAAGCTACCCTCCTTACAGGAGCCATACGTAGTTAAGATGGCACTTAAAGAAAGATATCAGTACGAGTTTGACTGAAGAGACACCAAGCCTTGAGCGACTGGGCATGCCTCTATTAGGCGATTTTCTCTGAGTATATAAACTTAGTCTTTTTATTTTGTAAAGCATCGATGGTTGAGCAGAGCTCCCGGTTGTAAATTTTTAATGAAGCACTGTTATTCTAGTTATACATGAACTTTTGAGACTGCTTGCCTTATGAATGCCAATTTCTTTCATGTCTCTGTTTACACTGTGTTAGAGCAGCTCGGAATTGGAGGATCCAGTCGAGTTGTCACTGTTATAGGATGATGTTGTAATGGATCACTGTAATAGTTACGTTGTCTCTGATCAATCCTTGTGATTTTTCCCAGCGCTGAGCGACTTGGAATTGGAGGATCCAGTCAAGTCCCCCTTCAGTTTCTCAAGACCCTGAACCAAGAAGATCTTGCATTCAGAGTCTTTCTTCTACATGCTGCCGAAAGCTTGTTGCCCAAAGTATTTTGTTCACCCCTCCTACCGAGTCTTCTACCTATCCACCTTTTAATCAACCCACTGGCTAAAGTTAGATCAAGACCTCCTTTGTCCCATACATGCTAGACCCAGTCCCTGAGTTAGAATGATACCTCCTTGAGTCTTTACCTCCATTTGATCATCCTTTTAAAACTATCATGACATAAAATGATGGGTGTCGGGCTCTGCTCCTGCAAGCAATCCAGTAGTGACTTCCGAGGCTAA
Organism: Picea abies; assembly: GCA_900067695.1. Lineage (NCBI taxonomy): Eukaryota > Viridiplantae > Streptophyta > Pinopsida > Pinales > Pinaceae > Picea > Picea abies. The sequence goes on from CBVK0100830513.1 coordinate 7,643, forward strand.
CAGACAAGACCCATGTCAAAGTCATTGGGGAACTCAGGGATGTAATGATTAGAATAATGACACATCCTAAGTTTGTACAAGTGATTGACATCATCGTAGTAGACATCCCATAGGCCTATGATTTATTACTAAGTCAAAATTGGTCTGAGAAGTTAAATGGGTACTTTAGCAAAGACTGGGCACACCTTTGGTTACGACTGAAGGGATACAAGAATATGATCAGAATCAATAGGGAGAGATATCTGAAACATACGATCACTGACTTAGAAACCCTAAATGAACCCTCATCCATAGATTTCCCCATGTTGGGTAGTTATTCCTGCAATTCCCACTTCATAAAATTTCCCCCTCTCTTATATGATGTCCCCCTTACTCAAAACTATGAAATGGTCTTTCAAGAGAAATCACCAATATGTTGGCAGCCAATTCAATTTTTTCTATTGTCCTATAAGCTGCCTAAACCTATGTCTTCTGAATTTCAAATTGTCGTCGCATTTTTCAAATAGACGATATTTTCATTTCTTGCGACACTTGCAAATTCGTCTCCATTTAGTTTTCATGACTGTAAGCGTGAAAACCCCTCCATAGTTATTTGAACTGTCATGGTTTTTTATTGATATTTTGAATGGCACTTACCTTTGGCCGAAAGGATTTTCAAACTATGCTTATTTGGACATTCTTATATTGGTTGCATAACTTGATTTTATTAAACTGGTAAGGCATTGAGCATATAAATTTATATTTTTGGCACTTGCATAGTCATTGAATTGCATAGGGGTCATGGTTTGTTTTGTTTTTAATATATGATGTGATCCTTATTGTTATTCTTTTATAGATCTTGGCTTGTCAATTTTATAAATATCGATCGTCACAATGTTTTAAAATTTTTGATTACACACTTATACAATGACACATGGCTAACGTTTGTTGTTCGTTTCACGTTGAGTGGCAATGGTTTGAAAAATTATGGTTAATGACGCGTTGGTATAACACCCACCATTTGATTCTTTGGTTGGCCGACTGATATGGTTTTGAACTATGCTATGATTGATTGAACAGAGGATTAATTCGCCGGTTGTACTTTGTCATAAATTTTATGCATGGCAGTGAATAACTCCACCACCCTCGCATGTACACATTAATGCTTCCCCTTTGATCGTTCATAGCTGTTAGACCAAATGACTCTCCTCCTGTGCATTGGTAAATTCAACCCAAACCCTTACCATGTGCCCGCACCATGGCCCCTGTCATCCGAGCTAAACCTAATGGCAGCCAGGCTCTGTTGATGTTCGATAGTGCCATCAGTGACCTCGAGGACAGTGGGTGGCTTCCATTTATACAAAAAATTGAGGGTTTTAACCTCTGCGTAGCTCGACAATTTTCATTAACCTTTGATGGCTATCGAGCCAAGGTCGGCGATGTTCAATTGGAAATTGACGAGCAGTTTATCAGTCTTGCTACGGGTTTTCCTGCCACTGGACAACGATGGTCCAAGAATTGCAAAGTAGAGGAGGTCCCTTGGACATTGCTCTTCCAGTCGCGTAAATTTATCTCCTGTGATAAAGGTTTTCCCATGACCATGCTTAAACAATGTTGGCATGATTTATTGATGATAATCAAACAGTTTATCACTTGCGAAGGTCAGTATGGGTTTGTTTTCTTACACCACCTTCGTTTTCTTATGTTTTTTATGGGTTATCAGCTCAATATGCCTATTATTTGCATAGAAGCTTGTTTAAAATTTCAAAGAAGTACAAAAGGAACCAGGCTGATAGTAGCCTTTTTCATTATGGGCTGGTTAAGATTATTGGGGTCTGTCATTTGAGTCTACGCAGAGATTGTTGGAGCAATTTCCTTGCTCGGAATGATTTTGAGGATTCAAACCCTCCACAGGTTGACAAACCTATGGTGAGAAAGGATGGGTCTATACCCCCAGTACCCTATAGCATCCTGCTACCTAAACCCTTTCCCGACTCTCCTATCAACCTACCCCACTCTGTCACTAAGGCTGTTGAGACTGTCAAGCCTGTGGGCAAAAAGCCCAAGGAAAAACCCTCTGTAAATGCCAAAGGCAAAAAGAATGCCCATTTGATTTCGCGGATGGCAAGAAATAAGACAAAACCTCCTATTGATCCAAACCCTATCGTGTTAAGTGAAGACTCTCACTCAGAAGTTGAGCGTTTCTTGGCTAGCGAATACCCCTATTCACAAGGTTTGTGTGCTGAACCTTCATACGATTTTGTGTCAAACCTACCCCCCTGCCTATAGAATGACCCTAACTACCTAGGCATTAAGCTTCCTTATGAAGCCCCGGGTCATTCATCCAAACCCTCTCCTGCTTTGTCTCAATCTACAATGCCACCCTGTGATCAATGCAGCTCATGGTTAGAGAGATATTATCTTGATGTGCCAATTCTACAGTCAAGAATTCACTCTTTGGAGGACCAGGTTGCATGGCTTACTAGTCAAAAGGATAAGTTGCAAGCCACTGATAAGAAACAAAGGACGACAGGTTCCATCTTGTTTAAAAATGTGGAATCAGCTACAGTAGTCGTAAATTCTAAGTTGGCATAGTTTGAGCAGTCTCACACAGGTATGTTTTGATATCGCTTGTTTATATAACAAATTCGAATTTGGTTTTGAATAGCTCTGATTACAGCATTGATTTTCTCTATCACATTGTATGCGTTCTATACATACCTATCCTTTGACTAAATGAAATTTCATTTTCCCAGCTTAGCTTCGATTGGATTTTCATCGATTTGATTGATTTTGGTGTGGATTTGATTTGTTTAATTTAGTTACAATGAATGCTCTGTTGTCAATTGAAGTCATTGTATCTATTCTATACAGGAGTTGTTTCTCCTATTCCAATTTTGAACACAATCACATTTCGATTCGGTTTGGTTATAATGTACACGATATGATTGGAAACAATTATGATATGGTTAACTGCTACGGTTTTATGTCCCATATGGCTTTCGACCAACTTGAATATAGTTTGGATTATTTTCAATATGACTCTGTACAACACATTCAAATAGTGAATGGATTCAATTCATAACGATTATGCTAAAAACCCATCCTGTTAATTCGCATTGGTTTACTGTTAGCTCGACTAAGATTCGGTTGGATTCGTAATGGCAATGAATTTTCTGTTTGAATTTGATTCATAGAATGAGATTGATTACATCCAGATTCACGATTTGTTTCTATAATTAAACTCAATCGTGGTTTGTTTCAATTATTTGCCCAGTTTGCAATCATCACTTCTGTCGATTCTATTAAGATTGCAATCACAATTAATTGATCATGTCTGTTGACTGTGCAAGGATCAATCACAAATTTTGGGTTGATGTTGTTACGTATGGCCTCATTTACACATAATCGAAACAGTTTCTCTATCTGTGTATTCGATTAAACGATTTGAATCTTTTGTTATATCATTATAACTATAACGAGTGGATGATGGTTGTGTTGGATTAGATCGAATCACATACGATATGGCTCATTATCGATTTCAATTGGATGTGAAACAGTTTTGTTACTGTTCAACCCGATTTTATGGTAACAAAAAGATAGAGTATTCTTACCCCTGTTTTCGATCGAATCACTTTTCATTCTTTTTAATGTTTAATAATAAAATCATTAGTGATTCGTTTTAAATATTTATTGGAAGAAAATTGGATTTGATTCTTTTAAAAGATTTGATTTGATTTTTATTCTGATCCTGTATGTTATTTTAGACTAGCTACAGAATCAGATGATTTTGTAGCTAAGTCTGTAGGATTAGATTTTTATTGTTTTGTTAATAAAATATCTTTCTAACTTATTGTTTTTGGTCTATTGCAGATGAATTCGAAATTGCATTGGATTTGATGAGCAGTTAGGGGATATTTGAAATATTCTGATGTCATTTTAGTTTCCTAGTTTAGTTGATTTTGGGAATATCTTCCCAGATTATGTAAACAGTTTGATGTTATCCACAGGGAGGTTTTACCCTGTGGAAAGACTTATATATACTTATTATTTTTGTAATAAGGATCATCCTCATTCATGGGAGAACAAGGATATGGAATTTTAATACAGACTGAGGCAGAATTTGGT
>CBVK0100830521.1:0-34425 GCA_900067695.1 Picea abies
GGGAGCTTGCACCAAGGTGTAAGTTCGTTACGAAGGTTGTCAACGTAAAATTTTCACCCACTCTATCTTATCCCCTTCTTGTCTTGACTTCGCAACGTTGAATTTCATCACCAACTAGTGACTTCAGAATAAGAAGGTTTTGTTTTCTTGGTCTGATTCCTAGATTTTATTAGCGAGTGTTGTTTGTTTTCATTTTATTAGATTTTATTAGATTTTATTGAACCTCCATGCCATTCACGTAGGATGCAAGAACTACCTCTAGAATATCTGGAAGTTTCTGAACACTTGATTCCTAACCCACCGGAGGGCTCTCCTCAACAAAGTGAGATCTAGGAAAACATACCATCCCAAGCGGAAAGAAATGACTCTCTAGACAATTTTCAAATTGTTTTCGATTCTCTAGACGCTTTCTGAATACCTCCTAGATATGAGATATGTATTCTCCAATTGAATTCCTCTGGAGAACTTGTTGTTGACACTTCTGGAATATCAACTGGACCTCTTATCGGCCCAGAAAGTGAGGATCTTTTTTGGACCACTGACATATTTAGAACCATAGCTACAATACAAGACCTTTACGGCTCGGGGGCAGGTGTTGATATACCTGTCATCTCTGAACTACCCAAGATGTCTGCTACCTATACGATACCTCTGGATCACTTTAATAGCACGACTTGCTATCTTTTAGTGGGTTTAGACACACAGTCTATTGGTCCTAGCTCGACCATTCCTCTTCAGATGGCCCATTCCACAATGGTCCCACATGCTATGACTATTCCCATTGTGAATACGGTGGTTACCCAAGCTCCCATCGGTACACCACTTTCGTCTAGACCTATCCCATATCTTCCTCATGGGTACCATGCTTTAAATACCTCTATCCCCATTCCTACCCAAGTTCCATCTGGAGCATCTGGAATGTTTACTCCTCCTGGGTACAATGTTGCTTTTGGTTTCATTCCAACACCTTCCCAGGTCCCCTCCAGAGGGTCTTATTCGCCTTTTATGGGAGGATTTGGCCCAAGTGGCTCCAATCTAATTGGAGGTTCTACTCCATCATTCACTTCTGGTTTTTAGATTCCTATTGGAGGACAATATAACACTGGGGGAAAACTCAATTTGGAGGTCACAACCAAATTGGAACACCACCCCCGCTTGGAGGATATACCACACCTTATGGATATAACATTCCATGATCATTATCCCAGTATTGGAACCTTCTCATCCAGGGAAATCCACAATCATCTGGGGGAAACAACCTCACGTTAGCTCTTTCATACCCACTAGTTCGGGTCAGTCATATCTTGGTTCTCCCAATCCCATTTGGGGTTCGAAAGTTCAAGCTAGTGTCCCTTTCCAAGGAAACATCCCTAATCAATACAACCCTATGGGATACATGCCTCCACATTCACGTCCAAATCTGTTAGGACCTTCACCCCACATGTAGACTGCTTATGGTCCTATTGGTATACCAACGGGACTTCCTCCCCAAAGTCACCAGTATCCTCATTTGAATAGACAGGTACCCTTTTTAGCCACTTTGGATCTACCTGACTTGTCTAGAATATTGAATAAACCTATCCTACATTCTCCCCACTGGTCAGTTATACCGGCCAAGCTACCATCCAACATTCCAAAATTTGAGAGTAAATCAGGAGAGGATCCAAACAACCATGTCATGACTTTCCACCTTTGGTGTTCATCCAACTCTTTGATGGATGATTCAATTTGGTTTCGACTCTTCCAATGAACTCTCAAAGGTTTGACTACAAAGTGGTATATATAATTACCATGAGGCTTCTTCATCAACTTTAATACTCTATCCATGGCTTTCCTTACACACTACTAGTTGCCAATCCATTATGAAATGAGAACTGATATTTTGAGTTCCTTCAAAAAAAATAAGGCCACTCACATTCATGAGTGGAGGTGAAGGTGACATTTGATCAAGCTTGATATTCCCGATCGGTTATTGGTAGAGTGGTTCACAAAATCATTTATGAATAAAATCTCTCATGACATTACCATGGGTAGAGTGTGTTATCACCAGTTCTTGCAATGGGTATGTTTCTCTCAAATTTCAGGCCCTTGGTGTAAAATGCGAAGAAATGGGGTTTTAAATCCCATCAAATGAATTTTATTCAAAGGTTGCAGCCATGAGTGCCAAGTGCAATACTCAAAGAATATTGTTTCGGGCTTAAAAATCAAGTGAGCGGATAAAGATTGTTTTCAACAGCAAGGATCCAACCATGGAGAAGATCGACGGTCGACGGGTATTTGTGATCAATGGAGTTGCACGAGGTTTAGTGCAAGAGATAAAACCCATATCGACGAAATGATTGGGGTCGTTTGATCCAGTGGGGACAGGTGGCAGCTAGTCGGTGTTTTGAGAGTTGGCATTTCGGGGATCACTGGTTGGGAGGACAGGGTTCTCCCTTGGGTTTCAAAACCCCGAAACGTGAAATGTGAAGCCCCGGGAGCCTGGCCCACGGTCATAGCCCAGGGTTCTATGAAAAGGCGGGGCCTAAAGAAAGAGGATAGGTGGTAGTGCTTGAGTCATTTCATGAAAATTAGGAAGAGTTCCATCATGGATTCATGGTGCAAGAAGTCCCGAAGCAATCAGGACCATTGATCAAGGAAAGATATCTATCTTCCATCTAAGGGATGTGTGGCACAAATCCGCAGTTTATCCATTGGGAGATTGGGGAAGAGATGCATCGTGAATCCCTAGTACAAGGAGTCCTGATTAGGATTGTTAATGTAATAAAGATATCAATAGTCTAGTGTGATTTAAAATGTGCATGGATTTGGGAGGTCGTGATTTGTGTGCCCAGATCTACGGACGAGGTCCAATTTTAGAACCCCCCCTAGCCATTCTTCTTTTAATGGGGGGGGTTCGGAATGGGAAACACAATTATGAATAGATGGCATTGAGGTGCCTAGATCTGTGACTGAGGATTGATTCCATACCCCCCTTTCCATTCTGCGTTTAATAGGGGGGCAGTCCGAAATGAGGCAGTTTTGTGTGGGCCCATTTAAACCTCTTACCACTTCCCCTTTCGCTTACCAATTTCACCTCTAGCTGACATGTGTCCTCCACTCCGCTCTCTCTCCTCTCCCTATCACTTCTCCTTCTCCCCTCATACCTTTATCTCCCACACACCTATCCCCCCATTCTCCCAGGTGTCTTGTCCTCTTTCCTTTCGTCCCTCTCACCTCCTGACACTTGTCTCCATTCATCCACCTCAACCTTCCCCATGTATTCCACCTCTGGCCTATCCTAGTCTAGTGCGCACACTGTCTCGCACCCATACTAGCCTTGTCACCCTCCATCTGGGTCCCCCCCGCAGCATTCCAAAGAAGCAGCAATAGCCAAGGAAAGGTCGCCATGTTTTCTAAGTGTAGAAATTGACCGGGCCTTACCTAATCCCAAGGAAGTGGTTATTGAATAAGTTGGTGGTGGTTAGACATCGTCTCCTCCCTTAAATGAAAATCCAAAAAAGGACAAGATGTGGGGAAATACTTTCAGTCCAGTATGACAAATATTACATTCGACATTAGAATGCATGGGCAGTCTGACCAATGAATGCATGGGCAATCTGACAAGCAAAGGCCCGACATAAACTATTACGTTTGGTAGAGAGTATGCATGCACAGTCTGACCAAAGTGACCTGGACATCTTGCCATGGAAACTCGAGCAAGTTCCTGCTACGAAGTTTTGGGTATATGTAGGCATTTTTTCCATTTTGTAAAGTATCATTGGTAGAGATAATCTCCCTATGGTAAAGTTTTAATGAAGCATTGATTTCCCTAGTTATGTATATGTATGTGAAATTTCTCATTTAATGATAGTTAGCTTCCTATTCCATATGGTTTCCATCTAATGTTGAAAGAGTTCATGATTAACTGAGTCACATGAATCATTGTGATAGTGTTATATAAATGATTTATGGTAACACTGTTATGATTTCTTTTAATGTTCTTGTGATTTGAATACAAGAAGTTCTTGTGTTTAAGTTTTTCTTCTCTGTGTTGTTGGAAGCTCGATGCTCACAACAAACCTTTTCCATTTTTCACCAATGTCTTCCTCCTACTCACCCTTATTACAACTTACTTTCTGAATTTAAACTAAGACCTCACATGTTAATGCATAGCCTAGTCTAGGATTCTGAATTAAAGCAATATTGTTCCGAGTTCATTCTCTGTTGATCACCCCTTTTATAAAATGGTGACATACAAACTGATGGGTATCAGGCTTACTCTTGTTGCAATATAGGAGTGACTTTTGGTGCTAATAGAGTGGTCACAGAGGAACAATATAGAAGTCACGCTCAGTAACTCGATATTTTTTATTCACAAACGGGTACTCTTTATGACTTACTCCCTGATGCACCTCATCCTTCTACCACTGCTACCTCAACTACCCCTATTGCTTCTCATGTGGTTGATGGTGTGATTGGCACTTTCCATGCTCAACCTCAATCTACACAAGCCTCTCCCACCAATCCCAAGTCTACTACTTATAATGTTCAAAATGCTCCAACTCCTACTCCTTCCACTGACAAAACCTCTGAGATGAATTCTATTCAATCTACCCCTGCTGGAAAAAATAAATCTAAAAAAGGGAAGGGTAAGAACAAGGAGGATAAAAATAACCTGCAATCTGAGAAATCCAAAACACAGCCTGCTAATGATAAGGATAAGTGAAAACCCTGATACCCTTGCCTTATCTGTGGTGATGATCACTACACGAAATATTTTCCAAGACAAGTCGAGGTTATTAAGTTCCTTCAAGGGATCGCGAAACCTCCCACACCTGTCATTTTGTCCCAACCTTTCCCTTCTCAATAGTAGGCCCAATTGGTCATTCACGACCAACTCTCCCCCTCCACTACTTCCTATGTCCTTAGGTGTACTGTGTTGGCAGCCAATTCACATTTTTTATTGTCTCATAAGCTACCTACACCAATGTTTCACAAACATTGATTTTTCGTCGCAATTTTCAAATGAACGACGATTTTATTCTTTGCGCCTTTCCGCACACCTATCTTCGCTAAGTCTTCACGAGTGTAAGCATGAAGATTTCTCCTTTCGAGGTCACATTTTGATCATTATCTGAACTGCCAATATCTTTTGTGTCATTATGCATATTGCGCTTATCTTTTTGTTGATTTCTACATGATCGGCAATATCCTTTGATCGGTTTTCATACTTCGATGGATTATATAATTCGGTTTTATTGAAGAAATTTAGCCTTTGGATTCGCATTTTATGACTTGCCTGAACATTGATTCATTGAATTGCATGGGGGTCAAGATTTATCTTTTGTGATCCTTATTGTTGATCCTTGTTATAGCTCTTGGCGTATCAATTTTATGCAATATCAATTTGACACCTTGGTTAAACGTTCGATTGGCAAGAACATGATTTTGGGTTTTGAACTTCATGTCGGATGTTTGAACATTATGGTATAACACTCGCACGCATTGGTATACTCATTGGACATTATTATATCGATTGTGTGATTGGATTTCATTGAATTTGCAATGCATTAATATTTGGGTTGGCTTCTTATTTGGCCCACTCAACCTTTGGTTTCATAAGATATATGGATATTCATGTATAATGCCTATGGCTATTTTTGTAACCATTGATATGTTGTTTTCATATATCGACACATTGGTTAAGATATGGATATCGGTGGTTACATTGGCTCATAGTTGAGTTTGGTATTGATTTCCATTCGACTCTTGGTAGATCAAAAACTTTGGTATAACATTCATTGCGCATGCACTTACTATTGTTCAATTGATATAATTGTTGAGCTATGTTATAGGGGATATAACAGCTATGAACACCGGCGGTGGAACTACTGGAAATAACTTTTATGCCTGGCAGAAGAAACCTCCCTTAACACCGGCCTCCTTACCAGGAATTAAGCTATTACTCACTTGCCACGCTCATGCTCGCTAATATGATGGTTTCCTTAGATTCATAAATCATACTGAGGTAACTTTGGTCATCTTTTAATATGGTTTTACATTTTAAGAGCTAGGATTGGTGCATAAAGAAGAAGAAATTAAGATCTGGATACCTCTCTTTATTTATACGACCTGTGAAAGTTTCTAGCGTTTCTAGGGTTTCCCATCTATACTTTTATTGTTGTTTGGAGGGTTGTGCGAGTTTAGAGACCGGATTTACAAATTTCATGTAATAAGTCAGCCTGGGTATAAACTTAAAATGATCTGCAACCAGGTTAAGAGTTGTGGGTTCCCTGGATGACCTGGAGGGCATAGAAAGATTGAATGAACCTTGTATATTTTGCTATCTGGGTGAGAAGAATATAAGTGGGAATACAATGATTGCAATTATCCTCGACCTCCAACCATGAATCGAACAACATGCAGATCACGCCAAGATTTCAGATTTGGGCATTGATCATATAGATGTTGTTGAGGGTTCCCTCAAGTCACGGTTGAAATGAGACATTATCAATGATTTTGTGGCCTCAAGAAGAAAACAAAATCCAACTACCTGCGTGATAATGCAGAGATACTACGCGTTGATGCTACCAACATTAAAGAAAGCGTGGAAGAGAGTTTAAAGCGTCTCAGCACAGATTACATTGACTTGATGTAAATCCATTGACCTGATCGTTATGTGCCACTTTTGGGCGAGTTCTCATATGATCCTTCAAAGTGGAGGGAAAGTGTGTCATTTATGGAGCAATTGAAGGCATTTCAAGAGATTACTCAAGAAGGAAACGTGTTCAGGTTCACGAATGCAAGTCAAGGAGAAGAGCGTCCTTGGAAGAAATTTCAAATGCTACAGATGAAGGTACTAATGGGAAAATAGATACCAGTGAAGCAAGCAGGATTGTTCTCGTGGCCAGGATAGCTGCAAATTTTTTGAAGTCAATTGCTGATATCAATGCTTTAAGTCTGGTGACACAGGTCCCAGTAAAGGCAAGATGTTTAGAATTTGCATCTACATTTATTCTGTATCTGAAACAACAAATTGAGAAATGGTCTGCATCTAAGAAGTTCACAGGAAATGACTGGAAATATATTTTTATCTGTATATACGCCGCAAAATTGTTATATCTGTGTCTAAAGAGCTCAAGTGAGTTATCTACTGAAGCCTCTAATGTGTCAAACAATCTTCTTGATCTTATCACTTTGCATGAATCTGTTGTTGGATCTAATTATGCAGTGTCTATTCTAGGTGCGTTAAAGCCATGGATTCCAGATCTTCTTATTGCTGTATCCTCTTCTGCAAATGTTCTTTGCATTGATGGGAGTTTGGATGGTGTAAAGTCAAAACAGGGATTTGATGACTTGGCTGAAGATGGCAAGCAATTTTCTGCTTCTTGGATTGTGACACTTGCCAATGTGGAATGTAGCTCTGTCAATGTCACAAACTTTCATGAAAACCATCCTCCAGAAGGTCATGCCATGGGAGGGGCCTCTAATGACAATGATTATTCACAAACTAAGGAAAAACTCCCTCATGCAACACTTGACTTTATGGAAACAATCATTAAGTTGTTGCAAAGAGGGGATACCAGGATTGTGCATGCTATTGTAAAAATTATTTTATCACTGACAACATTGTTTCTGAGACAAAAAGATTATGGCGAGGTTCTTGGATTACTTCATTTCGCATGTGTAAAATTGTTAGGCAACAGAAATGTCCAAGAAAGGGGCCATGATATTTTTCTAAACGAATGCTTACTAGAATATTTAGAAGAGATAAATATTCATATAGAACAGGAACTAGAGTCTTTGGGGGATCAAAATGGGGAAGAAATGCTTCGAGTTGCTAAAGAGCTAGTTGAAAATGTTCTCTCAAGTCACAGGGTTTGAATTCCATTAACAATCTAAAAGCAGATTATAGCCAAGGTAATTTCGAGAGGAAAATGGATGAAAGTAGAGGAATATGCTAAGTCAAATCTTGGAGGCGTTCTTGTAAATTATAAAAAGATTTTACTACTATATGTAATCCTGCGTTAAATTCTAGATGTGAGTAATTGGGATCTCTCATCTATGCTTGGTTTGCTTCTTGTAGTCATGTTAATGGTGTAACGATGAATTTCCATTGCAACATGATTAGTTATAGATCAAGGGATTTTTCAAGAATACCAACAAGAGGAAACAAAGACAATACATACGCAAGAGAAGCATGAAATGACAAGGCAATGTCAGAGGCAGTGGCTGCTTCTGAAAGCTTTATCTACCAGGTTTTGGACAGTCGTGGCTACTTGCTGATGCTTTGAGCCATGGCTTGTGGCCATCCATGATATTTTTAGCAGAAGTTTATATTGGTAGACCTCTTTTTTTAAAATGCTGTAGGTGGGAAATTGGTGATGTGGCTTCCTTCAGGAGTGGTGTGATTTCAATCTAATTGCCAATGCTGAAGCTGCTATGGAACTGGTGTATGCTTTCTGGTGGCAAGATTTTTCATCTTTAATTCCCTGCACTCAATTCTAAATGGATTTATTGATTTGCAAAATAAATGGATGTAGGATTTTTGCCTCTATATGAATGGATTTTGTTGCATTCATACCAAAGATTTATTTGATTTTTGTTTTGATTAAAATAGATTCAATTAAGATTTAGTTTGTCCTAAATTAGCATAGTAGTTTGGTTTGTTGTGATTTAGGTGATTTGCTTGTTTTTAATTAGTAATTAAATATTTGTTTTTATGATCTGAATATATTTCTGTTAGTTTTAATTGACTTAAAACAGGTCTGTTCTTAAATTAGACCAGCTACAGAATCAACTGATTCTGTAGCTAGTCTACAGGACCAGATTTTTAGCCATTTTATCAAGAAATTATCTTTCTAACTTGTTGTTTTTTGTCTATTACAGGTAAATTCGAATTTGCAATTGAGTGGTTGAGCAGTTAGAGGATATCTCAAGGATTTCACTTGCATTTTATTTGCTTAGTTTAGAAGATTTTGGGGATTTTTCCCAGATTATGTATTTTATTTTGATATTATCCACAAGGGAGTTTTACCTTGTGAAGAGTCTTATAAATACTTATAATTTTTGTAATAATATCATCCTCAGTTGTGGGAGAACAAGGATATAGAATTCTGATACAAACTGGAGCAGAATTGATGTTTTGTCATAGCTTTTTCTTTTCAATATATCAACATTGTGTTTCAAGTTTTGTATATCATTTTGTTTATGGTTTAGTATTACTTTGCTATCTAAATCAAATTCAAGTGATATAATCTTATTACTGTCATCTATATCTTGTTTCTTACAAATAGATAAAAGACATAACAGTTGTTGATTTTGTTTGTGAATGATATCTTTGTCTTCTTCATAGATCGGATTGTAATATATAAGTTTGTTGCATAATAGGTTTCCCTTTTGTAGGAATTTATAATCAAAAAATTGTTATGATTTTCTTTTATGTCTTGTTTGTCCTGTAACATACTCCAAAAAGCAGCATAGTTGATCGTTTCTGAAAAGCTTAAGGACTAAACGGTGTGAATTTCTTCCGCCAATCAGCTTAAGAAGCAATCTTACACAGGGCAGACTTGGAGCATTTCCAGGTCAATTAGTTAGTTGTTTATTGTTTCAATTAAGTAGTTTAATTTAGATATAATCTTAGTTAGTTATATATTAGATTGTTTAATTTCAGTTAGCTTTCTTTCTTATTCATAAATTATAAAATCAAAAAAGAGATCCTTGGCTGTCTCCGGGCAGCGAACACCTGAGTTTTTGCAGGTTTTAATCAAATCTGTAGGTTGTCCATTTGTGAATAAAGAATGACCATAGCTGATAATTAAGTAGTTGATTTGAGTTATTACAATCATAAATAGTATCTTGTATATATAATAGTTAGTAGTTTATAGTTAGAATAGTGTAGTTAGTTTATTTTGTTTTATTAGTTTCTAGTTTCCTTTATTTTAGTTAAGTTTCTTGTATTTAGTTATACTTTAGTTTGTTTTATTTAGATTAGTTAGATTTCTTAGCTCAGATCATTTCTGTCTGGTTTTCATAGAATACCTTAGAGCGGCCAATGGAGCCGTTAAACTCGTTAGGGTGGTCCATTCCAAACGGCTTGGGTTATTTAGACAACCCCGGACCGGTTCCACTCTCTCAGTTGACGGACGGTCAATTTCGCCCGTCAACATACTGGTGATTCAAAAAAGAATGACGTTACACTTACCACTCAGGCCAAAGATTACTCTTCCTCAAAGGAGAAAGTTGATGATATACCACCTTCGTTGGTTCAACGGTATTACTCAACTTCACCTCCCAATGGTCCTCTTCATCTAGAACGAACAAGTCTTGATATAGTTCTTCACCCTCCCCCAAAGGGTGTTGCTCAAAAGTTTGCCTTCAATCCTCATGCACGTGCTGCTAAGAGATACAATATTGTAGAAGATTTGGTGCAAGCACCCTCTGTGATGTTATCTCTTGAAGTCCTTCAAATTTGTCCCACTCAATGAAAGGAACTGTTAAAGGGTATTGGTGGAATTGACCATACAGATACTAATATGATAATTTTTTAATTGGAAGATCACATTCCAAGGCTACCCCATCAACTCACATTTTAGATACAAGTTGTTGTCACAAACAAGAACATTTGTAGAATAGTTATTGACGAGGGTACCTCAACATGCGTAAGGTTTGTTTCCTATTGGAAAGACATTATCTCTCCTCCCTTAACTAAATCAAACAACATGCTCAAATCCTTTAATGGCTATGGATTTAAACCCTATGGTGTACTCCCCTCATTGCATATTACGTTAGAAGGAAAATCGGTCAATGTTGAAGTTGAGGTCTTTGATGCACCTCTCGATTACAACCTCTTACTTGGTCGTAGCTAGATTGATTCCATGTGTGCAGTTGTATCTAGTCTTTTCCCTATAGTACATTTTCCACACCAGGGAAAAGTTGTTACAGTAGAACAACTAGCCTTTTTTAACTTTGATGCTCGTATTAGCAACATACACTTCATTTCAAAGACACCCCCTGGGTATGAGAATGTCGATGTGGGTCTACTAAAAGATTTGACTTTGATGGGTATGTTCACGATCCCATCACCTGATGTTCCACCTCCTTTGGTTGCCTCGATCAACATGATTTCCACCTTTGTTCATGAAACCCCCGCGTCTTCTGACCCATGGATAGTACCCGAATTCGATGATTATCTTTGCTATGGAGACCATATGCCTTTAAGTCTGGTTAAATCCGATTATCAAACCATTCAATTGCCAAACCATTCTCCTCCCTATCTTGGTGATTCGTCTCCTGATCCATTCCACGTTATTTTTCCTATGGACGAGATGATCATGTCGGTTATTTCCATGGAAGACACCCCATGGGATGATGGGCATCATCGTTCCATCCTCTTCCTAGCCTTAGAGAGTTACCAATAGATATCGACTTCGTCGATCATTGTTGTCATTTATTCTATACCCGATTCCACACATGATGTGTTATATGAAGGGAAATTGAGTAATATTTCACCCACCATCCCCCATGACATATCCATTAAACTTGGATTTTTCAATAATGTTCACATCAAAGATTCATGTTCCACTAATGAGGTTGTCACATATAAGTCCCTTTTTCAGGAGTTTCATGACATCTTCACATGGATCTTTGAAGAGATGTTGGGTATTGACCTTGATATTTTTGTACATGAAATTAAGACATATTTGAGTGCTAACCCCATCCGACAGAGACTTCGCTTGATCCACCCTCCTAAATCAGCTACTATCAAGATTTAGGTTGAAAAACTTCTTAAAGATGGATTTATTTATCCCATGGATTTAACTAATTGGGTATCCAATCTAGTTTTGGTTAACAAGAAACAAGGTACGATCTGTGGCTGCGTTGATTATAGGGATATCAACAAAGCTTGTCCTAAGGACAACTTTCCTACCCCCTTCATTGACCAGATCATCGACGATTGCACCGGGAGTAAAATCTTCTCTTTAATGGACAGTTTCTCCAGATATAATCAAATCAAAATCTTGCCCACAGATCAACACAAACCCACTTTCATTTGTCCTTGGGGCACCTTTGCCTATCGGAAACTACCCTTCGGTGAAAATAATGTCGGTGAAAATTTTCAACATGCCATGTCTTATGATTTTCATGATATCAAGCACATTGTACAACCATATCTAGATGACCTACCGACACATTCCATGCATTGTAGTGACCATCTGGCACAACTCCGAGCCATTTTCCTTTGTTGTCAGTTTTATCATATATGCTTAAACCCACACAAATGTGTCTTCTATGTGAAGTCCAGTCGACTTCTAGGATTTATTGTATCTCATCAAGGGATCAGGGTAGATCCTTTGAAGGTCGAGGTGATTCTCAATCTCCCTCCTCCTTCCTCACTCCACCAACTTCAAATTTTGCAAGGGAAGGAAAACTTTTTACGTTGTTTCATCCAAAACTATGCTGAATTAATGCTCATATTTACTCTGCTGCTAAAGAAAGGTTCTGAGTTCATATGGGATACCATTGCCAACAAATCCTTTGAAGCTTTAAAACTGACTTTAACCTGTACCCCACTACTCTTCCCTCTCGATTGTAGTTGCGATTATTTACTTTATCTCACTGCTTTGGACTCTACCATTACAATGGTTCTATTCCAAGTAGACAATTTACATGATGAACATGTCATTTATTATTTGAGTCAGAGTCTCATGACTACCGAAGCCAAATACTTACATGTTGAAAAACTAGACTTGGCAGCTGTTCAAGCTATCCAACATTTCCGTCACTATATCCTATTATGAAAGACCACTATAATTTTTTATTGCAACCTTATGCAACACATTCTTACACACGAATTGCTAGGGGGAAAATACTCCAAATGGATAGTGATTCTCCAGGAGTTTGACTTAGAGTTTGAACACGCTAAGTCTAAGAAATATTTGGTGTTTTCCAAACTGATATGTGACCTTCCCTACACTGAGACAGAAAATGTAGAAGAGGATTCTTTACCTAACGAATCCATTTTTCTTATCAGCTCTCATGACCTTTGGTATGGAGATATCATTATTTATCTCTAGACTCAGAATTTCTGGCCCGATTTGTCTAGCACTGACTGTCGTTGTATACGTTACCATGCCTGTCAGTATATTATCTTCAGTGACACTCTTTATCGCTGTGGGGTTGACTCCATTTTTTGACGATGTCTCACCTATGATGAGGTTGAGAGAGAATTGAATGAATGCCATTCTGTAGGATGTGGTGGTCACATGTCTGGGTATGATACTGCCCAAAATATCTTACGAGCAGGGTATTTTTGGCCTTCTTTATTCAAAGACTATATTATTTCCGTCCAAAAATGCCATGCTTGCCAAACATACAACAACAAAATAAGATCACATCCTACTCCTTTACACCCTATAGTTTCCATTGGACCTTTCATGAAATGGGGGAATTATTTCATGACATGTAACCCTCACTCGATCGGAGGGCATGGATACATTATCATAGCCATGGATTATTTCACGAAATGGGACGAAGCGATGCCTACATTCGATAATACTGGAAAAAATGTAGCCCTATTCATATTCAACCATATCATCACATGATTCAGAATCCTGCAAGATATCGTCACCGATCATGGTAGCCATTTTCAAAAGTTCATGATGTCCGAGCTTACCGAAAAGTTGGGTCTTCGACATGAAAAATCAACCCCCTACTATTCACAAGACAATGGCCAAGTTGAGGCGATAAAAAAGGTTCTCATCACTATGCTTCGACAGATAATATAAATTCACAAGACAAGTTGGCACACGATATTGTTTTCAGCATTGTGGGCCTATCGAACATCCTTGAAGTCTTCCATGGGATTTATGCCTTTTCAGCTAGTGTATGGTATCGAAGTTGTTTTACCAATTGAATGTGAGATACCATCATTGAAGATAGTCATTGAACTTATCCCCAACACCTCTATCGAGGAAGAACTTCTATTTTATCTGATGTGATTAAATGAAACCCCTCATGATGCCACCCTGGTTATTGAAACCCAGAAGAAATGCATAAAATCCCAATATGAAAAGCATGTCAAGCTGCGTGTTTTCTCTGAAGGTGATCTATTTCTTCTCTATGAACAATATCATGATTTACTAGGGGCCAAAACTTTTGAGTCTATGTGGCGCAACCCTTATATTGTCAAACGAGTGTTGGAGAAGGGAGCTTACGAGTTAGTGGATTATGATGGCATTCCTTTGAGTGAACCCAGAAATGGGATTTACTTGAAGAAGTACTATGCTTAGACCATATTTACATGAGTGCTTGTATTTTACTATATCATACTCTTGTGTGCTACTTATGTGTGTTTTTCATTATTTGGTTTCAACCCCCAACTGCTTACCTTGCGTTGTGCTTGGTTTCCTGATGTCAGCGTCTTCACTGCCCTATATTGGCTTCGTCGATGGTGCTAATCGTAGTACTGATAACCTACCTTATACTTCTTGGGAAATCTATGCACTCACGAATGAACTTATCAGTCTCCAAGGTTCTTTCCTCAATTGTGCAACCAATATTATCGCATAATATAGCACAGTCATCGAATTGTTGACTGATGCTATTTCACTTGGGATTCGACAACTGATTGTATGACTTGATTCACAGCTAGTAGTGCTACAGTTAAGTAACATCTATACTATATAAAGCACTACTTTGTTACGGGTATATTTACGAACTCACCTCTTGAAACATTATTTTGATTATATTGAGTATCAACACATTCCTAGATGCCTAAATACATTAACCGATGCATTAATTAATTATGTGTTAGACAGACATTTGAGACATTTATAAATCCAATCACACATCACATGTTGTATATAAATAAAAGTAAGATGGTAGAAGCCTCATGTATATATATAACGATAAAAATGTTTTACAAAAATGTATTTTTCATCCAAAGACCAAAATATCAAAATATGAAGCCCATGGCGTCTACAAAATAACATCATGGATGTTTCTCATGGTAGCATACTACTTCCTATGCTACCCTACGAAGTAGTCGATTGAGTGAACCATACACACCTATGGTGTGGCATTGATAATGCATCAAAATCTCATTGATCGAGATGTCTGAGATGTCTACTGTCAAACCCTCTAGATTATGCTCGACTGCCTCATAGTCATCAACATCTCATCCTGCTACTACAACTACTTTCCCTCATCTCTGAATGGGGGATGTGCCCAGAGGTCGGTGTGGCCCTACATATACATGGTCAAAATTTTTGATTAGTCATTGGATAGAGAGCATATATAAAAAAAAAACATCTTATATTCTAAAAATTCACAAAAACACCATAAAAGAAAAATGTTTTTCTTACCTAGGTCCCCCACTGAAAATCCTCAGGTAGAAATTAATCGAGGTTGCCTCGAAATTCCAAACCAGCATAGGTTTAATCATCTATAATCAATATTTGAGGCCTCAACCAGTCAAAGAATGCATCGTTGTATTTGATAATGGGGTCCGCTACATGACGAGCCATGAGATCGCACCACCTTTTCATCTCGAGATTCTGTGTTGCTAGTATACCCCACTCTACCTGTAGGCGTAAATGAGGGAATCTTTCTAAAAATAAAGATGCCAAAATAGATCCATAATTGAATTACTTTAGGTCCCCATTCTTGATTTTGGTTAACTGTGGCTTCATATTGTGAAGAAGACCATCTCACTAGTTGAACACACGAGGTTCTGTGCATTCCACGACATACTGAAAATAACTTTGGAGGGCCATGTACGGAGATGCACTTCCCTCCATACGCGCAATGGTAAAAATGATGGTATAGAGATTTAAATACTGAACACCTCTGATGGCTACCTTACCTTTGTGTTTCTCGACCTTGGGTTCACAGTGCTGACAGATGTATTCGCTCATCAAATGACCACCACCTCGACCTCCTGTTAAGGTCACATGTGCTCCACAATGGGAAAACCCCATCAAGAAGTAAATGTCTTCGATATCCAAGGAAATAACATGGACACCCACATGAAACACCTGTTGGTCTATATCCTACATGTGGACCAGGTATTCTAGTAACCTCAGTTGGGCTCTCATGCCCTGGATCTTAAATTTTTTTAACAATCTGCACTGTCAAAGGGCATTGACAGTGCCTAGACCATTCAAGGCCATGAATTCATCATCCTTGTGTTCCTGTTCTCTCCACTCCAACATTTTGGTAATCAAATACCTGCATGGAGACGAGAAAAAGGGATTAACATCTTCAATCGTTGCTTTTGAAATTCTTTTGGGTCAAACGCATGTGTACATTTTTGGGTTTTCAGCCACCGCAGACAAAGTTTTAGTGCAATGTGGGGTTTCCATAGGTGAGCGACAGAGCACCTACGAAAATAATTGATTTCCACAGGTCCTGATAATAGTCACCTATGGCGGCCCCAACACATTCCTACCGGCCCAAAAACTCATCCAAAAACTACCTTTTAACGAAAATAAATGAATTTCAATCCATTCAAAAAGAGGAGGATGACGAGCTTACCATGTTGGTGGAGACCATTTGTTGAATGGTAGCCTATGCTTCTCGCAATTGATAGTCGAAATATGAGGTAAAAATAAGGTTTCTAGACAAGTTTTGAATGAAATGCAAATGAAATAGAAATAAAAGGTTTACCCCTATTTATTTCACTTTTTGCTTTTTCTAATAATATTTTATATTATTTTAATGCATTTTATCATAACCTAAAGGTTTAATAGTCCCGTGAGTCCTTTTTTTTTTGTAGGTGGAAAGACTAAAGTCCCGAACAATGCAATATGGATGTTTTTCTTGATTCTCTTTTCTGTTTGTTACATATACCAATACTTTTTAGGGTTTTTTAGAAAAACCTCGAGCCTAGTCTTTGTTCGTTCTCATGCTCGAAAATCAATGAAAACACAACTAAGTATACTTTTGTCATTTTTTCGTACTCATTGTGGAAACACGAAAAGGGAAACCCATGGAGTATCCTTTAAGTTCTTTTCACACTCCGTAAAAATGAAAAGATTACCGAGCGACCTTGTTCTTTTCATGCTCGTAAAAGTATTTGAAGAAAACATTCGATGGGTGATAGTTTATCACTTTTTTGGTCTCATCGAATTACTTTATGAAAAGGAACTGAGAGAGTTCTCTTTAACATTTTTTTCAGACTCTATAAACATGAAAACCCATCGAATTTTCTATCTTTGGACTCATTAAACAAACATCGAAAGACCCACATGGGACCAAACCATTCTTTCTTAGGGCTTGTTAAACATACTCCGATGGACTCCTCCGAAGGATGAGATTACATCAACAAGCAGATGTTATCCTCCTTAATATTGCGTAAAAATAAAGAGGTACTCGCTAGAAATGGTGGGGGAAAATTTGGGAACGAAATGTTTCTTTGTATCTGTGTTAGTGGCAGTACTAGTCACTCTTGAACATGACACTCCCCTTTCATCATTTGAATCCAGGTTTGGAAATCCATTTGTCTCTTGTTTGACCTTTTGCAAATCCATATATTGGGTCATCTTTGAGTCAATGTTTCCAAGACCATTGTTGTGTCGTTCATATGTTCAAGATAAGTCCAAACAAACCCCTCTTTCGAGTCAACCATATACAATTATCAATTCCTAATATGTCATCCTTCCCTGTGTCAGTTTCAAATCATTTTTATACTTTGATCTACCCTAAATCTATTACTTATTTCATTTCATTGATGGGGGATACATCAAGGCCCTCCTATGATGAGTCTTTTCCTGTTGACTTCAACTCATCATCTAGGAACAATACTTAGAAATCATTTTAGTACCTTAGAGCCTGCATGCCTCAATGGCAAGTTTCTTCACTTTCGACAGTGGATTCACATCATTGGTCCCTGATTGGAAGATTCCCTTGATTTTTTGACTTCATCTCATTTATTCACATTCCTTGGATTGTATTAAGGTACCTTGGGATTCATTGACATCAATGGTGATTTGCCTCGCACTTGTTAACAGTTCTCATCAATGACCGGTAATCAAGTGGTTTCTACCATGTTTGACTTCAACACCTATAATTGCATGGTTAGATTCATGCTTACAGATGACGAGATTGAAGACCCTCTATCTCATCACCTTGGTCCAGGTTGCGATGGAGTATTTATGATTTGCATTGACACATAGATCCACTTTGTATGTCTCATGGCTATGTTATGATTTCAAGTTTGTTAACACATAGATCCACATTGTATTCTTGGTGGCTATGTATCTTCTTGATGACATGGATCCACAGTGTATGATTTGTGGCCATGACTGACATTTATGAGTCAAATCATTTGTCATCTAAGTATGTGAATGACTACCTCAGAGATGGTATAATATTGTGCAGATGCTTGATTGTTTCCAGGTTCCTGATTGGTGTGCTCCTTGTTCTCGACACACACACGCATTTTAAAAAGTATTTCAGCTGTCACAAGTTACAGCCTCATACTTTGGGGGGCATTTTGTTACACATTATTTTGGTCACCCTGATGATGACTATACAAGCATGTGTTCAGTCTCTCAAAACAATCTTTTGCATGAGGAAAATGACTGAGTTATTCCCCTACAAGGCATATTTTTAGAATGACACCATAGGC
The DNA here is from genome assembly GCA_900067695.1 of Picea abies. Lineage (NCBI taxonomy): Eukaryota > Viridiplantae > Streptophyta > Pinopsida > Pinales > Pinaceae > Picea > Picea abies. The sequence continues at coordinate 18,614 of CBVK0100830521.1, forward strand.
TGACAATGGTACATAGTGAAAATATCCTTGATTTCTGCAGGCTACTCTATGACTGGCTCGCGGGGTTTCCGTAGGCTGCTATATAGGCAGGGTGCGGTGGAATTTGAAGCTGAGGAAAGGAATAAGTTCACGAGGTTTATAGATGGAGAATATTTTAGAATGTGAGGTGGCATCCATATGGTTATGATCCTAATGGATTCTGATTTAATGGGATCATCCTCATCCTTGTAACCACTTCACCTTCTCCTATATAATGATGGGTTTCACATGGAAAAGGTGAATCAAGATTGAACAAATAATTTCTTAAAGAATAGGCTGAAGACTGTGTGAAGGATCCTGTTACAACTGATGCTTGAGGCCTCCATTTGTCCATCAATATTTTTTGGACCATCTTCATACAAATTTAGAGAAAGTGTATGTGTGTGTTGGAACAAAGGACCACCAAAAGGGAACTTGTGACATCAAGGCAATTTGGTTGTATCTTCCACTTTTACTTAATATGATACGGTGACATGTTTCTTTCCCATAAAATCATTATAATTTTATTACATGACTCCTTGATCACATGTTTATGTTCTCATTGAATCTACAATTGTTGCTTTCACTTTGGTTGGTTTGTGTCATTGTAGATCTGATCTCATAAGAGCACCAGAGTGAAGTAGGAACAACGAAAAATATAAGGAAGCGATATCTAAAGCTATGTCATCTATTTCTTCTTTGATAGTAAATTCAATGGTAGCAACTTAGGGGAAGTGTCATGTCCTATATTTTTTTGTTCTAGATCCAAGTGGATCTAGGGAGATTAGTTTATGTCTGCATTCACTGATTTATCCAATAACAATGAGATCCTACCTAGACTAAAAAAATTCTTTTGGCACCTCATGTGGAGGAAAACGTAGTGAGTTTTTTAGAAAAAATTTAGATGTGTTTGTTTGAGAGATTGGGGGTGTGAACCAATATCGTTTGAAATAAGTGGGACTGGATAATTCCTTCAAGAAATAGTGGGACATTTCAGAATCCCTTTGGAGGAAACCTTCTTCAACCTACAAAATTCGAGATGAAATTATGTGGGTGAGTAGTGAATTTTTGTGTGAGCAAGTGATAAAACGTACCAAATTTTTAATAACTTAGGTGTCACCTTGCAACACGTGGACTTCTTGTGGTCCTTACAATTCTTGATTACATATATTACTAGATGCCATTGGCACAAACTTGTGGAATTTTAAAGTCTCTAAAGAACTAGCATGTGGAAATATGGGTCCTTACCAATCCTTTAAACTCCATAATGTGATTTAATCTAAGAAAGCTTCAAAAAACTATCATAGATTGAAATCATGTGGGAACGTATGGGCCCGTTACAATAATATTTAAACTCCCCTAGTGATGTAAACTAAGAAAGTAGCTTCAAAAACTATCCTAATCTTTGCAACATGTGGGCATGTATGGGCCCTTACAAATTTAAGATGTTTTGAAAAGAAACTAAGAGGATCCCTAGGGGGGCTTTGTCCTCTCCTAAAGATTTTGTTTTAAGGGAGATGAAATATTCCCTCAATCTTTTTTTTGATTCTCAATATCGCTCTATGGTGCGAGACAAGAGCATATTGAATGATTTAAGTTTGATTTATGGTCCCAATGAAAATGTTTATATATGTGATAGTAAATGATCTTAACTTAACTTTTACAATCAAAACAAGCCATCCATGTGGCAAATCAAAGAAAAAGAGGAGAAATATGGTTCTTTTTAACCCGCTAAGTGCCTATGTTTTGAATAACCCTTCATGTGGTAAAGGAATCTAAGTGTGGTGCATTTACAATTTGCATCAAAGAAATATTTTGAAGGCTAGGGGCCTTCAAAACATCACAAAAAACTCTTACAATGTTGTAATTCTAGACAAATGTGTGGGCCACAGTTTAGATAGAGGCGCATGTGGCACCAATACATAGAGAACCGAGGACTTGTTGGCACACTATGTGCAAAATGCACTGAGAAACACAATGATATTGGCACACAATGCTCGGAAGATGCGCCTGTGGGATGGAAAACCCATGCATGTTCTGATACGTGTCTGAGAGGAAACTTTTAGGTGGAATTATCTTCTTCCCACTCCAAATTCAGCTCTTTGCAGGTAGTTCTAGGCCAGTTATGATCCCTACAAGGAAAATGAGAAAAAACTAAGTGCTCAAATAACCTGAATAGGGAGGAAATTGATACCTTATCCCCAGTATAGTCGCCAATCTGTTGTATCATTTTTGCCACTTGAATGAGAAAAAGAGGGACACTTACAATTCTAGTTGGGCCTTCTAGACAGGATAGAGCTTAATGTATGAATCAAATGACTCAATCACATGAAATAAACAAACAACTAAGATAAAAGAAACTAAATAAATAACTAAAGAAAGAAAAATAAAATGCATGAGGAAACTTAAACCAAAAATCAATCAAAAGACCAATAATCATTCCACCAATGGATAAATTGTATTAGTGGGAAAACACCAAAGGAAAAGGGGGACTTATGGATCCCCTCTTCCTCTGAAGGAGGGATCTTGAGTCCCCTATGTGAGAGATCTTCTTACAAATGGAAAACTATAAAGGAAATGATGAAGAAATCCAAGCTTATTCCCTCAAGAGGTGAGGTGAATAGCTTAATGAGATGTTTCTAATATGCTCCTTAAAGAAAAGAGGTTTCTTGAAGGATAATAGAGGCAACATAACAATACAATGAGATTCTTGAATTCATAGTGCACCCATGGCCTCTTTTTATAGAAAATCTTTGAGGAATTATCCAACTGGTATTTAGTGTGAACAAGAGGCCCTTTAGGGAACCCTTGGGTCCTTGACCAACCTCCCACATGGATGCAGCTCATATTTGAGGGTCAAATTGAATTGGGAGCTAAACTAGAAGTGGGTGAGGGGTCAACAAGAACCATAAATGTGTTGTTCACAGAAGTTCATGGATTTTATCGTACACAGTTGCGCATGTGTGCTCTTTTGGATTTTTTTGGCCTGTGCACATGCATGTGCTTCCTATAGTATTTCTTCACATGTCAATTTTATAACCAATTGTATAGCTTTTGCCTTTTGGAAATGATTTTTTGGGGCTGCAGGTGAACTAATAGGTGTTTGGAGATGATGGATTCCTGTAACCATTTGTGGATGAAATTTCAATGATAACAATGATAACTAACAATTTGTTTGGATATATGAAGATGGAATTGTAGGAAAAAGGTTCTTGGATATGGAAATGTTGTAAGACCATGAGGAAGACCAATTCCTACTGAGACAAAATGTGTTGGGGTCCTAACCCGCACATAGGTAGATCAATATATTCGGATGTAATAAAGGTCAATATTAATAAGGCCTTTCAATAAAATAGAATAAGGTGGATGTAAGCAGACCTAATGGAAGCTTCTACTTCTAGAAGGATCTTCCTCTAGATGCTTCTCTTGATAGACATATTTATTATAAATAAGGCTCGAGGGTATGAAAACCCTAGCTTGGAGATTATTGTAACATAGTGCTGCTCGACTGGAGGTTTCCCCCTCAAAGAGGCTCGTGAACATTGCTTTCTGAATCAAAGTGTTATTTTTGTTGTTGTTCTTATATCATTTTTGTGTTATTGTGGAGATTATGTTGGTTATATTACTGTTATTCTGCCATTTCTAGTATTTTATTTCCATTCTACATACTTTTTATATCTGGTATATTACAAGTGGTATCAGAGCACTTTCCTTGGTAGAAATTGTGGGAAGTTGTTTTTCAGGGTAGAGACGTATTCCGGCGTCTTTCAACCACAGAGATCTGTCGTTACGCGTATAAACCCACGGTTGAGGGATTCATACACGTAGGAAATACAAGTGGTTCTTAAGTGCACATCTGTTGGCCACCCTTGTAACCCTTGTTGGTACCCCTTCGAGTGGTAGCGCATCAGACAACACCTGTATACGGATCGGCCTAGATTTCCTAAAGCCCTCTTTAGATAAACTGATCGGTCGCCTGACTGCTATAGTGCCACCTAGAACAACACTCGGGAAGATACTCTCTAGTACCTGGGTAGTCGGGTAGTACGGATAAGGGTATGGTCTATCCTCCTTAGTTAGTGCCCTGAGATATTGGGCCGAGTACTATTGTTGGACCCTACACATATATCAAAGAGATATAGCACAGGACAAACCCTTGTCTATAGAACCCTTGAATACCTAACCCTTGGGGACGGAAACATAAACAAATTAAAACATATAAGATCTGTTGTCGTGCAACTGTGTTCAGGTTGTCAAATCACTACATTTTTCTTACTGGTTAAGCATTTGGGAATTTCATTGCTGTAGTATTCTTCAGACCAGAGTATAACTCCGCAGGTGTAAAAAAAAAAAAAAAGTTGGAAATTTTTTCACCATTATTTGAGACCTATTCCATTGGATTCATCTCCTCGCCCTTATCACATTCATCCATATCATTTTTCAGAAAAACTTTTGACCCTACTTTCCCTTTTCAGTTCACCCATCCTCATGGCCCATACTTGTAGCCAAGACCTGGAAGCTCGCTTCAACACCTTGATATCTGGTCTCCTCGAGACCCAGAAAGAAGTAAAAAAAATCAGTGCCAATGTTGCCTCCATCAATACACCCATCAATACAACCATAAATACAACCATATAGTCCTCCATGGAGGAAGTCAAACAAGAACTGACCACCCAGCTTGAATCTGTCTTTGCATCACTCTGCACCAAACTGAATATCCCTATAGATGACCCTTTCTCTGACGCACCTCCAAAGACTGAAGGTGAACATTTTTCCCATTCCCATACCTTTTAGCACCATCACTTTCAACATGACCTACACCTTCCATGGGTGGATGTGACCAAATTTGATGGCTCGGACCCCACTAGTTGGGTAACCCAAGTGGAACATTATTTCTGTTTATACGGCATTACAGATGACTTGGCCAAACTCCGATATGGTGTTCTCCATCTAGATCAAGAACATTGGCAATGGTGGCAATGGAGAAAAACATCCCATCAAGGGTATATCGCTTGGACCCAATTTTTTACTGAGATTTATGAATTCTTTGACACTGACACCAACCATTTGGGCCATTTGAAAAAGTTGAAACAATCAGGAACAGTAGAAGACTTCATAGCTTCCTTTGAGCGCCTGGAATTTTGAACAGAGGGCATGACTAATGCCTTCTTTCGAGAGTTTTTTATCAGTGGCCTCAAGGAGGAGATTTGGGCCCATGTCCTCATGGCTCGACCCTTGAGTTGGGTGGAGGCTACTAAAAGAGATAAATAAGCACAACAAGTTGTATCATCTCAAAACCGAAAACCCTCCTTTATCCCTCACCCTAAACCCATAAATCCCACTGCTCCCTCCGCCCCATTAAAGATCCAAAAATTGACCAGGGCTAACATGGCTAAACGCCAACTCAAAGGCCTTTGTTATAATTGTGATGACAAATATTTCTCGAGCCACAAGTGTAAGGAGAAAAATATTTTTATGGCCATCTCTGAGGATATTTCAGAAGAGGATGTTGAAACTCCCCTTATGTCTGAGTCACTTGAAATCACTAACATAACCCCTCCCTCAGACCCTTCTGAAGTGGAACCGGTCATTTCCCTCAATTCTCTCACTGGCTTCTCTACTCCCCAAACCCTCAAGTTAATCAGTTAAATCAAGCATCAGAAGGTCATCATTCTAGTTGATAATGGAAGCACCCATAATTTTATTCATTGTCACATTGGCCAAGAAACTCATTGCTACATCCATGCTGTCAACAATTTCCAAATCATGATTGTTAATGGTGGTTCAATGAAATGTGGAGGGAATTGTGAAAATGTCCATCTCCAAATCGGTGACTACCACCTAAAATCCCATATGTTTGCTATCGACATGGGTGGTTGTGAGATTGTGTTGGGTGCAGATTGGCTAAGGACTTTGGGTCCCATTCTCATGGATTTTAAAGAATTAACCATGTAATTCAACCAGGAAGGCCACTAATATAAATTCCAAGGCATCACTATTGGTTCAGCTGAGGTCATTAGTTCCCATCTCATGGAAAAGCTGCTCAAAAAAGGTCATTTTGGTGTCAATTCCCAACTCCATGCCATACAAGAAACAAAGACACCCCCGATGCCACAAGACCTCCTAGCCCTCCTTTCTAAACATCAAATGGTATTTTCCACTCCCTAAGGACTCCCTCCTTCCTGTGGTGTTCATGATCATTCCATTCCCCTTGTACCCGGAAGCCTTCCTCCCAATATCCTCCCATATCGCCACCCCTTTCCACAAAAAAATGAAATTGAAAAAATGGTCCAAGAACTCCTTAATGTAGGGGTTATCTGCCCTAGTATGAGCCCTTACTCTTCTCCTGTAGTCATGGTCCCGAAGAAAGAAGGTTCTTGGAGAATGTGTCCTGACTTCCTTGCCCTCAACAAACTGACCATTAAAGACAAATTTCCCATTCCTGTCATTGATGACCTCCTGGATGAATTGAGTGGTGCCAAATTCTTTACTAAACTTGATCTTCACTCGGGCTATCACCAGATACGTACGAAAGAGGCAGACATTCCCAAGATGGCCTTTCTAACTCATGAGGGCCACTATGAGTTTTTGGTCATGCCCTTTGGCTTGTGTAATGCCCCCTCCACCTTCCAAAGCCTCATGAATCATGTCTTCCATCCCTTTCTCCGTCATTTTGTCTTAATTTTCTTTGATGATATCCTCATCTATAGAAAAACTTGGATAGACCATATTACTCATGTGGATCTAGTTCTCCATCTACTCTCTCAACACCAACTTTTCCTAAAACAGTCTAAATGTGCTTTTGGTGCCTCAGAAGTAGAATACTTGGGTCATTTGGTTGGAAAGGATGGTGTCAGGGTGGATCCGAAAAAGATTGAAGCTATGCAAGACTAGCCACACCCAAAGACTCTCAAAATCTTGCGTGTATTTCTGGGATCAACATGGTATTATCGCAAGTTTGTTAAGAATTATGGAAAGATTGCAGCACCTCTCACTACTCTCCTAAAAAAGAACTCTTTCACTTGGACTCCATTTGCTGCTCAAGATTTTCAAACCTTGAAGATGGACATGTGCACCACTCCGATTCCAACCCTTCCTGATTTCACAAAGACCTTTGTGTTGGAATGTGATGCCTCAGGGAAAGGAATCAGTGTTGTCCTTATGCAAGAGGGTCGACCTTTGGCCTTCACCGGCAAGAAAATATCTGAAAGGAATTTGGGCAAACCCATCTATGAAAAGGAAATGTTGGTGATTATGCATGTCATTTATCTGTGGCTCCCTTATCTCTTGGGGCAACGTTTCCAAATTAAGACAAACCATCAAAGCCTCAAGTACTTTCTAGAACAATGCATTTCCTCCCCGGAGAAACCAAAATGGGTGACTTAGCTCTTTGGATATGATTATGAGATCATTTACAAGAAATGAAAAGATAATGTGGTGGCAGATGCACTATCCTGAAAATATGAAGAAGAAGGATCCCTTTTTTCTCTTTCCTTCATTGTACTAGATTGGCTCAAAGTTGTTCGCCAGGAATAGCTACAAGATCCCAAAAGTTCACATTTGATCCAGCAATGCAGACCAATGCTCCAGCTCCCCCAGGGTACTCTTGGCTCTAGGATGAGCTTCGATACAAAGGCCATTCGTATTTAAGTAAACAATCAAATCTTAAATCCATGGTACTTTCTAAGCTTTATGATACACCCACAACGGGGCACTCCGGGTTCACCAAAACCTATGATAGGGTCAAACTTTCTTTTTTCTGGGATGGTATGAAATAGGACATCCTTAATTTTTTCACTGAATGTGATGTGTGTCAATGTAACAAGGGAGAAACAGTCAAATCTCTGGGCACACTACAACTGCTTCTGATTCCACCTGCTATTTGGAAGGATATCTCTATGGACTTTATTACTGGCTTACCCAAATTGGGAAATAAATCAGTCATAATGGTAGTTGTGGATCGCTTTTCCAAGTATGCTCATTTATGCGCTCTTCAACACCCATTTACTGCATCCATGGTGGCTCAAATTTTCATGGACCAGGTTTTCAAGCTTCATGGCATGCCACACTCTATTGTTTCTGATCGTGACCCAACTTTCACAAGCAATTTTTGGCAAGAACTATTCAAGATACATGGCACCCAATTGCATCTCATCACAACTTATCATCCCCAGACTGATGGTCAAATGAAATTTGTCAACAAATGTTTGGAAACATATCTGAGGTGTTTTTCCTCTGAAAAGAAAAATTAGTGGGATCAATGGTTACCCCTAGTTGAATGGTGGTACAACACTTCCTACCATACAACTACACACATGACTCCTTTTGAAGCAGTATATGGACAAAATCCACCTTCTGTTCTCTCATACTTACCGGGTACCTTGAAGGTCTAGGCGGTTGAACAAACAGTTATAGTTTGAGAGGATATTCTCTGTACCCTCAAAGCAAACTTGGTCATGGCACATAACCACATGAAGCAACAAGCAGATCAAGGTCACTCTGAACGTCAATTTGTAGAAGGGGATCAAGTGTTTCTGTGACTGCAACCATATAGGCAAACTTCCCTCAAGGCCAAGAATTGTCAGAAGCTAGCGCCCAAATTTTATGGTCCTTACACAATTCTCAAGCGTGTGGGACAAGTCACCTATCAGTTAGCTCTGCCCATTCATTTGAAGATACATCCTGTTTTTCATGTTTCAAGCTTAAAGAAGGTGATTGGAACTAGGTGCCAAATTCAAACCAACCTTCCCAAGTTAGCTGAAGAAGGATCCATTTGGCTACATCTAGAAGCAGTTTTGGACCAGTGTGAGCGTTTCTTGCATTAGAGAACCATCAAGGAAGTTCTAGTCCAATGGAAATATACAAATCCAGTAGATGCCACTTGGGAACCAACTACCATTCTGCATCATTTTCCACATCTCAAGCCTTGATGACAAGGTTGTTTTTAAGGGGGCAGACATGTTAGGGTCCTAACCCACACATAGGTAGAGAAATATATTTGGATTTAATAAAGGTCAATATTAATAAGGCCTTTCAATAAAATAGAATAAAGCAGATGTAAGAAGACCTAATGGAAGCTTCTGCTTCTAGAAGGATCTTCCTCTAGATGCTTCTCTTGATATACATATTTAGTATAAATAAGGCTCAAGGGTATGAAAACCCTAGCTTGGAGATTATTGTAACAGAGCACTGCTCGACTGGAGGTTTCCCCCTCGAAGAGGCCCATGAACATTACTTTCTGAATCAAAGTGTTATTTCTATTGTTGTTCTTATATCATTTCTGTGTTATTGTGGAGATTATGCTGGTTATATTATTGTTATTCTGCCATTTCTAGCATTTTATTTCCGTTCTGCATACGTTTTATATCTGGTATATTACAAACTGTTATGAGAAGAAAAAATCTCATACTGGTGAGATAAAAGATTCGACTTGAAGGGACAAATGATGGTTATCAAGATGGAAAACATGGAAAAAGGATATTGTTGTGACATGAGAACTCTGTGATAAGCCATGATTGTCATAGAAGATGTTGTGTTGTGGTAACACGGGTCATAGGGACACCTCATGAATCTCTAGATTTTATGAGTAGAACGGAATTACTACAGATTGTTAACAGGTTCTTAACACAAAATAACATAGATATAGTAAAACTGGTTTTCTATTCAATAAGGAAATAAGTTCAAACTGTAAAATGCAGCGGAAACAAGCTTGCTCGAATGGTGGTGGCTTGTCTATAAGAAGAGATGTGACGGTTGCGATCATTCACAAGAAGATGATTACAATGAGGCTTTGAAGGCCTTTTTACAATAAAAAGGAATGCCAAAAACCCTAGACATCCAAAAACCTTACCCTAGGAGATAAATCTCCAAAAGTGATGTGGGCCCCATCTGGGTAAGTTAGTACATCAACTTCTCGGGGTCATAAATTTTGCATACGATCTCTGTTTTAGGCATATGATATCCCGTTGGAAATGTACTATCTAGGAGATTCATTTTTTGGGCTCAATCATGATTTTGAATATCATTGAGAATCTTGATCCCAAAAAACCTTCATTTAGGCCCTCGAAATGGCCCTGAAAGTTAAAACTGCTAAAAATAGTAAATTACCAAAATTTCCAGAAAATTGTTTTGAGCCAGTTGGAAAAGGTGGGTGGCCAATGATATCCATTTGGATCAATAATCCCTCCTTAGGAAATAATGGTATCCATTTCATTGAGCTCCCCCATCAGATGAGGAAATTTCTGCTGAATTTGGCCTCGGGTGAGCGATTTGCGTTGGTGCAGGAGTTGCCCTGCTTTGATGACTCGATAAATATGCATCCTTTGTTGCTGAGTTCCCTTGATCTATGTGTCCACAATATGATTGATGGATTCCTATTGTATGCAATCAGGTTTGAGCTCTGTTGGTGTCAGTTTTTCTGCTACATCCAAGGTGCCCAATAATGGTGGGTAATAAGAGCAAAGGAGATCCACGTTGAACATTGGGTGCAGGCCAAGGAAAGGAGGAATGTTGAGCTCAAAATCATTATCCCCCATGGCCTTGGTGATGGTGTATGTCCCATAACAGAGTGGGAAAAGCTTTCAATGAGGTCCTGTAAGGCATTCTTTCTACAAGTTCAACCAAACTTTGTCATGCACCTGAAACTTATGTGGCACCCAATGTTGATCATGGCGCTACTTGTACTTGTCATTGGATTTTTGTAGGATATCCTAAACCTATTGGAAGATGTGATGGATGCACTAAATGAACCGGGTGGCTTTGTCAGCTTCTGTTGGAGCAAGAGATGAGTTGGTTGAGGTGACCGCAAAGGGAAGTGCAACATCTATGGGACCCAATGGTTGGAATCCCAACCCCACCTGAAAGGGGTTGTGGTCAGTTGAGCTACGCAGGGCTCGGTTGTAGCTATGTTGGACATAGGGAAGGCTCTCATCCCATGTGCGAGGGTGATTTGAATTATACATGCAAAGGATATGCACAATCATTCGATTTACAACCTCAGTTTGGTCATATGTTTGTGGGTGGAAGGTCGTGGATTTGGTGAGCTTGGTGTCCAGCAGTGACCAGAGGCTCAACTAGAATGTGTTGAGAAATTGACTATCTTGATCTAAGACAACAGTTTGTGGGATTCAAAAATGTACCCAGTCTCGTTCAAATAAGATCTTGGTGGTGGCCTCTGCTGTGATGTTCTTCTTGTAGGCAACCAGAATCGCCATCTTAGAAAAGTGATCAACAACCATAAAAACAAAGTCATTTCCCCACTTGGTGGATGGGAGGCCTGACAAGTAGTCCATTGAGATGGATTCCCATGTCCCGTCGGGAGTAAGAAGAGGGGTGTACAGGCCCTATTTCTTAGTGGTTGGTTTGGCAATAACGCAAGCAGTGAAGGACCTGATATACTTGCTGACCTCCTGTCAAATTTTTGGCCAATAGAAATGTTTTTGTAGCATTTCCATTGAATTTTCGAAGCTGAAGTTTCCTATAGCTTGACTGTATTGGGCTTCCTAGATCATCTTCGCTTGCTCGCTTCATGGAACACAGATATGGCCCAGACGACACAACAACCCATCCTGAAGATGAAAATTATCGACAACTGCGTTTGTGCCCAACATTTGGTAGGCGGTGGAGAAGTCTGGGTCTGTTTCATAGAGTTGGGGACATCCAAAGGTCTCATGGTCACAGGATTCTAGCACCGTGGTGAGTGTTGCAACTGGCAGCCTACTGAGGCAATCAACAACATGATTGGTGCTTCCTTTTTTATACTTGATGTTGAGGTGGAATTGATGCAAGTATGTGGACAACTTTTTATGGCGATCATTCTGCAATTTTCCTTGTGTCTACATGAACTGCAGTGTCTTATGATCAATGTGAATGACTGTCTCCTTCCTAAGAATGTAATGTCTCCATTGGTGGTAGGCTTGCACAATGGAGTACATTTCTTTATCGTAAGTAGGGTACTTACAGACAACATTTGATAGTGTCTCACTATGATAGGCCATAGGGTGGCTGTCTTGAGTGAGAATGATGCCCACTGCATATTCTAAAGCATCTGTCTTGATCTCAAAGGGTTGTTGCAGGTTTGGTAGTGAAAGTACTCGGGTTGAGCACAAGTTCTACTTCAAATCGTCGAATTCTTGGTGTTGGGACTGGACCCATGCGAATTTCGCTTTATCACCACCCCTATTTATTTTTCCTGAGGGCCCATGCAATATGGGAGAATCCCAACCTGAACCTGTGGTAGAAATTGGCAAGGCCCAAGAAGCTCCAAAGCTCCATGAGTGTGGTTGGGGCTGGCTAGTCATGGATGACTTGGATCTTGGTTGGATTCACATGTATTCCATGCTAATCAATTATGTAGCCCAGGTAATGGACCCCATCCATGCTGAAGGATCATTTTTCCAAGTTGACATATAGCTTGTGCTGTCGCAGGGTGTGAAAAACTTGTTGAATATGCTGCAAGTGTTCGGCCCAAATATTGTTTTAAATGAGAATGTCATCTAGATACACCACTACAAAAGTATTGGTGAATGGTCACAGGATATTTTCCATCATCCTCATGAAATTGGATGGAGAATTTTTCAAACCAAAGGGCATGACCAACCATTCAAAAAGGACATCCTTTGACTTGAAGGTGGTTTTCCATACATCAGTTTGTTCTATCGGGACCTGGTGGTAGCCATACTTCAAATCAATCTTACTAAAGTATTTGGCCCCTGTGAGTTGATCAAGGAGGTCGTCGATTTCAGGGAATGGGGTACCATTTTCTGACTACGATTTTATTCATAGCTCGGTAATCAATGCAAAATCACTAGGTTCCATGTTTCTTCTATACCAGCATGATTGAGCTCCCGTAAGGTGATGAGATGGGATGGATGTGCCCCTTGTGGAGAAGTTCTTGGATATTTCACTTGATATCCTCATTCTCTAACAAAGAGTGATGATAGACTATCCCATTGGGTAGTAGTGTGTCGAGGGTCAGATCGATGGGGTGCTTGACCTGGTAGTGCATAGGTACCCCGGTAGGTGAGGATAATATATCTGAGTATTCTTCCATGACCTTATCTACTTGCTTCTGCTGTGTGGAGAGGTCGACTGTAGAGACATTGGATGTGGTTGTGATCTTTCACTTATTCTAAGAGTGAATCATGAAGAAGACAAACTTTCCCGTCTAAGAGATGACCTTCCTACATTTCTTAGCAGAGATCAAGGAAATAACACTAGGTGGAACTACCTCAGGCATCCTGTACAATTTCATGTTCAAAGTAATAATAAAACTACGGGGCCTAGAATCATATACAACATGATGTTTCCATAAATAAGGTTATCAAAAAAGAAAATCAAAAAATTTGAGAGGAGAAAAATCACACAATACCTCATCTTTGAAGGGCTTGATGCCATATGACAGTCAGCACTGTTGGCTGATGCGAAGATAGCTTCCTTGGCGGAGTAATAAAATGGTATAGGGTTGTGGGTGCAGTGTTGTAGACAAAGCCAAATGCTTGATGAACTCTACTGAGATGAGGTTCTTCTGGCTACCGCTATCAATGATGAAGTGCAGCAGGGTGCTTTTACCCACATCTATGAATGAAAGAGACATTCTCCTTCTTTTGGATCATCTGGTTCACCAGGCTAGAGCATGATGGTATTAATGGTGGCACTGGGTTCCACGTCAATGATTTGTCTTCCCCTTTCTGGTTTTGGCTCAGAGTCTAAACCTGCATCTGATTCAGAGACTTTCACTTCGGCCACCAATGACTGCTTTGAGCAGTAGTGAACAATGTTATGTTAAGGGCTCTTATGGAAGTCGCACCACTTCCCGATATCTTTCTTTGTATTTTTGGTGTCCTTCTTTGCTTGCGGATTAGATTGGTTGTCCTGATTCTATCCATATTTTCTTTGTCCTTTGCTCTATGGTTTGGGGCCGCCCTTTCCTAGTTTTTTTTGTGAGGGGTTCCTAGGCCCAAATTGCCATGTCTTTTATTTGAGCTTCTGCTCGATTTTGATGGCATATCGGTAGCCCATGCCCAAGGATGAGATGTCCATAAATTCCATTTCAGTTTGGTTGTATCTATGCAAAGTGCCACGATAATTGAGCACTATATTTTTCTCTGAATATTTGATACCCATATTGGTGCGCAAGGTATGAAATATGTTTGTGAAATATGGCACTTCTTGGTCTCTTTCTTGCTGCAGTGTGGTCCATTTGGTATACAAGTCATCATAACTTTCGATAGGGTAGTATTTTTCGTTAATATCATCCCTAAATGATTCCCAGGTGGTCGTGACTGTAAATAATGAGGGTTCCTTTGTTTCCTTTTTCTCACAGAAAGTTTCCCACCAATATTTGACATGGGGAATGGCTTTGAGGAGTGAAAAAGTAATCTTTTCTCTATTTGAAAAGTTATGGAAAAAAAAATACCCTTCTAGTAGATTCAACCACTTTTCTACAACATCTACATCTATCTGACCTTCAAATATAGTAATATCGAAGTTTATTTGTACCTTGAAGGGGTCGGTGCCTTCGCTTGAATAAGTTGGGTCTTCTGTTGGTAGTCGTCGAAGGATTTGCATGAAACTATCCATCATCTCATTCCTTTGTTGCGTGAGGGCTTCCTCAATCAACATTTTGAAAGCATCTCCTGTCCCATCATCTTTCTTTTCTCCTACCATGAGAGGTCGCTTAGGCATGTGATAGATTTTGTACTCAAGAGAAACAAGCTCGAGACCCAAATCTTTGTACTCCGACCTTGTTGGGGACATGCACTAATATGACAAGGAGCAGACCACTCTGATACCATTGATCTAGATTTTATGAGCAGAAAGAAATGAATACATATTATTAATATGTTCTTAACAAAAAATAATAGATATACAGTAAAATTGGGTTTCTATTCAATAAGTGATCCAGGTGGATATTGGTGGCCACCCACCTTTTTCGACTGGCTCAAATTTTTTTTTTGGCAAATTTGGCAATTTAATATTTTTAGCAGTTTTTAACTTTCAGGGCCATTTTGAGGGACCAAATGAATATTTTTCTAGATCTAGGTTCTCAATTATATCCAAATGAATTATTAATCCCCCAAAATGAATCTCCTCGATGATACCTTTCCAACGAGCTATCATACTCCTAAAACAGAGATCGTATGCAAACGTTACGACCCCGGGAAGTTGATGTACTAACTTACCCAAACGAGGCCCAGATGACTTTTGGTGCTTCATCTCCTAGGGTTAGGTTTTTGGATGTCTAGGACTTTTGGAATTCCTGTTTATTGTAAAAATGCCTTCAAAACCTCATTTTAATCATCTTCTTGCGAATGTGAGTAACCATCACATCTCTTCTCAAAGATAAGCTGCCACCATTCAATTGAGTCTTTCACTCTATATTTTACAGTCTTTGTACATTTATTCATTAATAGAAATTGTGTATTATTGTATATCTGTGTTTATGGTTGCATCTATGATATATTTTTGTTATATTATTGAATATCTATGATATCTCTATGCATTTCTTTATTATACCTCCGATCTCATTTCGTGCCGAAAATAATCTGGATCAGTGGTATCAGAGCAGGCTGTTCTTGGTTGATTTTTTTTAGTGCATGTCCCCAACAAGGTCTGAGTATAGAAAGTTGGGTCTCGAGCTTGTCTCTCTTGAGGAAAATCACTCTCTCACACCCAAGAAACCATCAATGGTGGAAGAAAAGAAGAATGACAGAGCAAATGATCCTATTAGTTTGTTTCTTAAGCAAGCTCTCACGCGACAGAGGGACGAAATGATGGAGAATTTTTCCCACATC